>CM031707.1:15518200-15803200 GCA_018466805.1 Hippocampus abdominalis
CATCCATATTTACATGTTGGGGTCATGTAATACGGAAGGCTACCCCAGATGGCTCATGGTGGGGTACGAAGTGTCTAATTAAATTTAGCGACTTTAGCCAATATTTACAACTGTGTCAATTTATAGTACATGTACTGTATTTTCAAGAGACCTATTTCTGATGTCCCCGTGTTTGCATGTATTCAATACCTTGAACCAATTCCCCCACAGTGTGCCATGAGAGATCAACAATTTTCTTTTTTTTTTTTAATTCCATGACACCTTAGGGACTCCAAAAATTCACAAAGTGGCCCAGAGCATTTAAAATGTTGTGCCTCTGATATGCTCAAGGTTATTGGGAACTGCAGCCTCTTCCAGATGACTTTGGGCAAAAGGCAGACGAAACCCCAGAATGGTTTCCAGTCAGTCACCGGGCAAATATAGAGACAGGCAGCCATTCTCACACACATTCACACTATCACTAAGTGGGAACTGAACCTATGTTGCTGACACCAAAGTTCTGTTGAATGGACTACAACACCACCGCTGAATGTAAGAAATATGTCCCGCATAATGAGCCCTTTGAAATGCAGAAAAGTACATTTTGCATGTAAATGGGCATGCCAAAGAGATGAAAGCAACATATTTTGCCAACTTTGCACTGCATTCAGGGATACTAAATGATTCAAAATCCTCTTGGTTCCCCCCGGTGAAATTATTCACTCAAGTCAAAGTGACAGGTACAAAGCTTAAAGTCATCCTGTTGCAATGTGGGCTAAGCTGAGCTGTCACCACCGAGCCCAACCGTGTAGTCACTTTAAACTCATGGAAGTCTACATCAAAGATCTAAAATCAACACAAAAAAAAATCCAGCCTTCAAACCTCGATTCATTGGCCTGGAGCATTTTACATTTTTAAAAAATATTTTAAAAACATTGGGAGCCACCAGTTCAGTAATCTTTGTATTTCAGTACGCTACTGCTTTGCTGTAAAATGTTTTATATGTCCATACTCCTGTAAATGTTGCGTTTCCTTGTGTGTGAAATGCGCCACACAAATCAAGAGCTCTCGCCTTGCTTTTGTTTGATGCCCTTCATACCATCAATACCAGATAATGGCAGAGGCAGCAAATTATTTCTCGGCGTTATTACAAGCTTTTCAATCCATTTTTTCTAGTGACCATCAAAACTAAGAAACACGGACTCATTCAGCAAATTGAAAATAGAGTGCGTGATACACAGCCGATGCTTAAAGCCTGCACTCTTTCTGAAGACCTTTCTCGGAAGTAATGCGCTATTCTTAGTTTCACATACACATGGACCCCCCCATTCCCTCCCACCCACTCCAAAAGTACTGGAACAGTGAGGCCGCATCCCCAATTTAGGGATGTCAACGGGTCACAGGTTTGATGTGGTTACTGCAAAGCAAAGGCTTGTGATTATTAAGTCAGGTGACTGCGGTGAGTAAACTGAGCGAATCCCTTGAGGGAAATTCAATTTTCACTGTGCTGTACATGTATCCCACTTGTATTCCACCACAATGAACCTCGGAGCTGAATCTGTCTGAGTTAATTGCCTTACAAACTGGCACCTTTTCTACAACTGGTTGGAAATTATTTTTTTATTCACAGCGGGATCAAATGAAAGAAAAAAACATTGACGGAAAAAAAAGATCCTCTTTATTAATACCTTCTCAGCAGTGATTCACAACAAGTGTGCTGGGGTACATCAGTGTGTATCAGATGTTTTGCAGGCAATTAACCAATTTTCTTGAATGTAATTGGTCCAAAGATTATTTACCACAGCGTATCTTTGTTGAACTGTCAATTCCAGTGATGTACACTGACAAGCACAATCAAATGCTCTTTTGACAGATGGCCAAAGGTACATAATCAAGCTGTATATCCACTTTTTGGGATATTTTGTTTAGAGCAGTGTGCTGTGAGATGTTTTTGTAATTTAAAAAAATGCGTCAATAAAAGTTTTGAAGATTTCTTTCTTTCATGTGCTCTCTCTGTTGCAGTACATTAAAGCTTTTTACAATCAGACATGGATGGAGCGATACAACGAACCTATCAGAGCGGAGACGGTCACGCTCCTTTGGTCCATCACAGTCTCCATATTTGCCATTGGGGGCCTTTTCGGAGCACTTGTGGTCTCTTGGCCCATAAAAATACTGGGAAGGTAAGATGACCACAACATGTTTGCGATACATTTCTCCCATCTTTGTTGCGTTACTCAGCAGCCTCTTTTGCTACACCTGATCTAAAGTTACGACCAGCACAGGAGCTCATGAATTTCCTATCTATGGTACGGTATAAAGATCAAAGGAGTAGGAAGGATCATAACACCGACGGGCAGAAAATAATTGAACAAAATGTCTTGGTGCAGAAGATTTAGGATTCAGCAGGAAATAAGCGCAGTCATCCAGTTTGCATGAGTTTGAGTGAGTGATACGAATACACACTTTGCACACGTAGACGAGGGAGAGAAAGAGCATGCCACTTATTGTTAACTTTCTAACTGTGCAACATCCAAGAACATGCAACAAGGCGTGTGTGTGTGGTTACTTTATTTGGAATATAATGACTGCTTGCTTATGTGGCAGCTGGATCAATTGCGATCAAGCTGAATAAGTCTACGATTGACGTACCTCTCTCCTACAATACATTACTCTGTACAAAATGATACGCTCATCCAACCAGCAGGAATGGAATCTCATTCTTCCATGCATTCGCCGGCTTACATCTGAAACTGGAGTTTTTCAGTTTCAGGTCAGTCGAGTCTGTAGCGTTGTAGAAATACTAAACTTGCGCTGTAAAAAAGGTGCTAACTTTTGTCAAAGGCAAACTCCTCCTTGGACGGTATATTCTCATTGCTCTGAAATGATATACTGTATGTTCAAAGGAACCAATTATCCACAGGTGACAAGGATGTCACTTTGGGGAGCAGAGAATCTTTTTTTTTTTTTAAATTCTGGGTCATTTTCAGAACGTAAGATGCCTTAGTGTTCCCCTTGGATATCTCAACTTGAAACCTGTGATCCATACTGCCCGCATGTATAATTTGAAATGTATAATTAATTTCTTTTCCTCCTTATTCTCAGTTGGAAACTGCTGAATGAGCGGGTGATGTTCCCCCCGAAACTGTCTGAAAAAGGCTAAAAATCCAGAGGTCAGGCCAGGAAGGATGAATGGATGAATGTATAATAGCAGTTGAAGACTATGCAAATTGAATACTGAATGACTCATTAAAGTTCCCAAGTGGGCATTCCTTTTCATATATTACTGAATTATTCAAGACAAACTAACGGATCTCGACGAGGATCTGAAAGAATTAGTAAAAAATGCTTTCTGAGGGAATGTTGAAATGGGGGAACTCCTGCAGGGTATTTAGTTCACACTAAATTACTTTGGAATACGCAAATTGAAATCCACCTTTGTGATCAAATGCTACAGTACTGTACTGTATTGTGCAACTTAGAAAGAAAACATGACTGCCGCAAGAGGGCGTTGTGAGTGCTTTCGTGCGGCTGATGTGCTTCGAAATGTCACGTTGCAAGGTGGTGGTGGACCCCAAAAAGCAGGCAAGAAGGAGGAGCACGGTGTACTTGACAAATTGTATTAAAACAGAAAACTAAATCCAAATGAAAAACAAAGTCCAAAGTATCAAAAATCATGATTGAAGCTAAAACATAACAATGACCGAAACATGACTGAAACAAACCTGACAGCAGCAAACAAACAATGACCCGACAATGAGTGGTTGGGTGGGAGCCCTTTTATACAGCTAATTACATAACGACCAACAGGTGTGCAGCTGCAGGGAGAGCCCTACAGTGCCACCTGTTGGTCACAAACCGAAACATGACACGAAAAGGTGTGAAGTACCGTGCCATTGCAAAACTTAGGAATCCTAAAAACTGAGAAGAATTTTATTACAAAGGTAACCATAAACCAATCAAGGAGGATTCCTCTCCTTTTTAGTCAATTTGGAACCTTGTCTTCTCAATAGTACTCGCAGAATCAGGTCATATAGTTGAGCTCGACAGGAATATCATTCTTTTTGTGTGTGTGTGTGTCTGTCTGTCTGTCCAACAGAAAGGGAACCTTGTTGATGAATAACATTTTTGCTGTGATAGCTGCTTTGCTGCTGACCTTTGGGGAGAACGCACGGTCCTTTGAGATGCTCATCATTGGCCGCTTCATCATGGGGGTGGATTCTGGTAAGTGTTCCCGTTCCGTGGCTCAGCCCAGACAGATGACATGTCATGGCACGGGTTTGGCGCTGGAGGCAGTATCTGCATCCACCACCACATAATTGATTGAAATGTAGACGTTCAGAAAACATCTAGAGCAGGGGGCCGGAAACCCAAAATGTTGTAAATAAATATGTCTGGAGCCGCAAAAAATTAAAAGCCTTATATAAGCCTTATAATGAAGGCAACATATGCTGTATGAATCTATATTAGCCTACGATCAAAATGACTAAGTTGGCTACCAATACACAATAAGCCTTCATGATTTAATGTTTTTTTTTCCCCCCTGCAGTGCACCCTGTAGAGCAGGGTGCCGAACCTTTTTTGACCGACGATCTACTTTTCGATCAACCAATCTCCAATCGACCCGTTACCTCACACATGCACATACGCACGCACTTACACACGCATGCCATCATGAGCAACAGCCATAACGGCCCCTAAGATGAACGAGACATGGGACGCACTTTTGCAGCATGTTAACTATTGTCGCTCACGTGTACCGTTTAAAAATGCTTCTCTCGGACCTCCATATTCCCATTCTTTGCCAGTACCCTCAGTGAACTGTACATGAACCGCCATTTTATTTTATTTTTTACCCATCTGCCGAGCATTCCTCCCTGCTCATAGAAACGTGTGTCGCAGGCTATGACACAAATCTTCGTTGATAGAAATGATGGAATTTAATATTCATTCTACACATTTTTACAGATTTGGAAAAAACGTTAAGAAGGTTTATGTCATGTTTGTCCTCCTACAGAAACCATATTAAAACAAAAAAATATATTTCCCTCCACCATCTTTTTCCATTTTCAACCATTTTTGAAAACGCTCCAGGGAGCCACTAGGCGGCGCTGAAGAGCCGCAGGTTGCCGACCCCCGATCTAGAGCTTGAGTCCAATTAGCTTGTGTTTAGTTCTATGAAAGCGTGAGATATTGCATAAACATATGATGTAATTTTGTTATACTTCTCCAGGGGAGATTAAATTATCACAATAAAAATGTAAAGTTATTGCATATAATCAAAGATGGTCTGATCAAGCATGATAATCGAAACAACCCGCGTGTGTTTGTGTTTATTCGGTACGCGGTGCCTGTGAAATTAGCTCTTACTCCCAATCATCAACTCCACTGATGTAAAGGGAGGAACTGATACTTTGATTAGATGTTTGAAAGAGGTGATTAAAATTACAGGGACACGCAAAGCATTGTCTCCAATGAAGGTTCAACTTTTAGATATATTTATGGAGTAGGAACAATCAGGAGCTGCAAGCCGGAGGCTTACATACACTATTACATGTTATTTTCTATTGTCTTGTACCATAAAGGGAAGACGGTAGGCGAGGATCGTGTTCATGGAATCTTTCTATCACAAAAAAGATTAGATAGATAGATAAAAACTGCAGCTATGGCAATTCAATCTTATCTTCATGGGGACTACCGTTGTTTAATAACCTTATGTTGTGCTTTTTGAGATGAAGACAGTATATTTTATTTTCATCTCTTATTTTTTTGTTCTCACAGGTATAGCTCTCAGTGTACTACCAATGTATCTTGGAGAAATTTCTCCAAGACATATCCGAGGTTCCATTGGTCAATTCAACTCCATTCTGATCTGTCTCGGTGTGTTCATTGGTCAGGTCCTGGGTTTACCTGAGCTACTGGGCCAGGTGAGTAAAATGGATCATTTGTTGTTCTGTTACCTTTTCAAGATACTGGAAGATTTTAAGAGAGGAATGGAGAAACTTTATATAGCCAAGTTCAGTCTTATCATGCTTAGCTAGGTAGATGGAAAGTCGACGCAGCCATATTAAATTAGAACAAAACCCGTTTTTGTTTTGACGTTGCATCTATGCAAAACGATCAAGCAACTTTTACTATTTTTGAAAGCCGTTTTAGTTCTGTTTAAATTTGCACTGACTCGATGTTTAATACCGTAATTAAATACCCCAACACACAGACACACGTGTCCATGATCCAATCATGCATCCATTCTTACATTGAATGTTTGTGCTTCTAATGTCTCTCACGTGGTCTGTCAAGTGACCGGAATGATCTGGAAGGTGGCGATTGGATTTTCATGGAAAGAAATCTTAGATGGATGGATGGGTTAATCTTGAGTCTCACTCAAATCTCTAACTGCACCACTGCAGCGGTTTGTTTCATTTTTGCTTGACATTCAACTTGAGTTCGTCTCTGCGGGGTGTAGATACAATTCCTCACTTTGCACGGAATTGTTGCCATCCCGTTTTCATCAGTGGCGAGTGTAGGCCAGCGGTACTCAATAGGTGACCGGCAAGCTGGCCTATTTGTGGCCCCCCCATACTGTTATGGCTCTTTCCAAGATCAGACGAGATTGGACATTTTCATCGCAGTATGACCGCAAGCTATGCTTCATTTCGTACGGACAACCAGCCCGTTCATTGTGTATGTGAGGCTTGTGTACATGCAATTTAGCACCGACTGTGTGACTGGCGCACCCTCAGTGAAAAAATGTTTACCTCTGTGTTTTTGGTTCGGTCAGCACAATGTAGATCAGGATTTGTCGATGCATCCATCCATTTTCCGATCCGCTTTATCCTCACAAGGCTTGCGGGGGGTGCTGGAGCAGTTGCCACTGGTTGCCAGCCGATCGCCGGGCACACAAAGACGAACAACCATCCGCACTCACACTCAGACCTTTGGACAATTTAGAGTGTTCAATCAGCCTGCCATGCATGTTTTTGGAATGTGGGAGGAAACCGGAGCACCCGGAGAAAACCCACGCAGGCACGGGGAAAACATGCAAACTCCACACAGGGAGGCGGAGCCGGGATCGAACCCACGACCTCTGCACCGTGAGCTTGACGCGCTGACCACTGCTCCGGCATTTGTCTCCATGCCAATAATATTGAGACAGAAGGTCGAGATGGCCCCACAGTCAGTCATTGTGAAGGAAAATATCTTCTTCTCTAGAATGTAGGTGACTTGAGTCTATTTTTTGTGTTCATTCGTCTATTTGCAATTCGCATGGCTTGTGCTAGGGCAGAGCATGCAACTCAGAACCGGATTCTGAAATGTCGTTCAGCTGTGTTCACCAATGACAAAGTCATTACCGATGTGCAAGGAGCATGAGCAATTACTTGTTCAGTTATTCATATTTTCATCCATTTTTTACCACGTGTCCTGTTTTGGGTGAAGGGACAGCTGGAGCCTATCCCATTTGACTTTGGCGGAGAGGAAGGAGAAAAGCCCTGTGGGTCGATGATTTGGTTTGAACGGAAAAGCCAATTCTGTGGTCTTACTGAGACACTTTTGTTCTCCCCCAATGAGCCAGCCTTTTTTGACAACGTGTCTAATGCAATGTTCAGACGTGATGAACACTGTTTGGTGCTTATCCCCTTGATAGAACTTTCCCGAAGCTGCTATGCTTTGCACTTTTGTTTCTCTTCTCGTGCATTGATATGCAAAAAGCTGTTAAGCCAGTCAGGCTTTTTTTTTTTTCTCACCGATGGCCTCTGCTGCTTTTTCATCATGCTTGGTTAAGTTATAAAAGTGCCTATGTTTAGGACAGATTACAAAGACGGGTGGCTGAAAGTCGTTTCTTTGATTTGCTTCCGTGGGGGTCTCAGTTTCTGCAGAAGATAATAACAGCTGGGCTATAGTCGATAAAAGACACGTTTGCATTAATTTGCGAGTTGAATGAAATCCAAATCAGCAACTATGCCCACATCTGGATCAGCATCTGGATCTATAAGCACCGGCACCGTTCGACGCATGTCCTGCTACGTTTATTATTGTCCTAGTGGACGATTGCACCATTTGGAATCATTTCAACGACTCTCTTCATTATGCACGTTTTTTGCTTGCCTATGTCTCCCTCTAAATCCGGCGAGGTGATTTTCAGTGGAACCGCATAGATGTCAACAGACATATTTGACAGCACAGTATTTTTATACCGCATTGTCTAGGTTGCTGACTGATGCTTCAAATGAATTTCAACGTGTTTGCTGCCAAACCAAAGATATTGAAACTCGCTTATAATACAGTATTGAAAAATAATATTTTCAAAAATTACATTTCAATCTCCTATGCCATCACCAATTCAAAGACAACGCAATTTTTTGTTGAAATATTAGTCTCAGTTAAAACAAAACAAAATCCCAGAAACATTAATGATGGGGTACAAGCATACTTTTCATTATTGCTGCATGTCGCATTGGCAGATATCCGATACAGCGTTTTATATTTCTCAATATTGGGAAGAAGTCTGATTTAGATCACGGTATACTCCATCTGCGTTTTTTAATGCTCTTTATGTTGTAAATTGGGCCACTCAAGAACAACAATGAAAAAGAAAATCGAAAATGTGTCACTTGAACCATGCTGTGTGAACCCAGCCCGACTTTGCACTGACATTTACACATGAGCATGACAGAAATTCATTTCTAATTCATAAATAGAGGCCCGCCTCATACCCAATTCGACCACAATGTTGACTTGTGCAGTCAATGTATTCATCTGACCTATTTGCGTGCCTTGAGAACTGTCTGTTTTCTTGTAATTTGACAGGCACAAAGCAGAATTATAATGTGTGACATATTCCGATAATGCCACCATCATATTTGCTGTGTTATGAGACTCACAGCACTTTTTGGTGTTTCTGAAGGTTTCTATTCATAGAAATTAAACATGTCATTTGTATTCAGAGGTAATAATTTTCTTTCTGACCATCTCGGTTAGCAAAGGACTCTATGGCGGGTCCCATGTTTATTCCAATATTGCAACAGGGATTATTGCAGCAGGGATATGCCTTTTTTGGCCTCCCTCTGTGGAGTTTGCATGTTGTCCCCGTGCCTGAGTGGGTGTTCTCTGGGTACTCTGGTTTCCTCCCACATTCCAAAAACATGCATGGCAGGCTGATTGAACACTCTAAATTGTTCCTGGGTGTGAGTGTGAGCGCAGATGTTTTGTTCGTCTCTGTGTGCCCTGCGATTGGCTGGCTGCCGGTTCAGGGTGTCCCCCGCCGACTGCCCGAAGACAGCTGGGATAGGCTCCAGCACACCCCGCGACCCTTGTGAGGATAAAGCGGATCAGAAAACAGATGGATGGATGGGCTTCAAAATTAGGGCAAATGAAAAATGAACTGGAAAGAGAACAATTTCTCCCTTTTACTTTTGTGGTTGACCTGTTCCTTGAGAGTTACACGCTGTAGGTGGTGGGTGGGGAGCATTTATACATTGATATGAATTTGCATATTTCTGCTTTCTTAATTTTGTAATTAGTATGGATTGAGGCTGGCAGTGACTCGACCTCGACGGACTTGACTTTGAATCTGAGAGTCAAAATTTCAAATGGTCATTCGACCTTGTTGCTCGCCTGTCCTTCCACAAGGCTCTCAGCCCTGGAGTTCTTGTTTCCATCTCAGTATGTGCGAATAAAAACTGAATTTTCCTTAAGCATGGTAGTTACTAGGATAAATTGAGTTCAACCGAGAGAGATGATGAGCCAGTGGTATCTGCATACCTTTTCCGCGCCATGAGGTCTTGTCTGTTTTTTTTTTTTTGGGCCGAAAAATCCTTCCTACATTTGGCGCCTCAATTGGAAGCTAGCCCGACATAAAATGTGACCTGATTTATTGTAATGCGTGGGCATCGCTGGAATGGTGGATCCCTGCACATCACACTGCCTTTTGTGGTAATTGACTGCTTCGATTGCACACACTTTTTAGTGTCAACTGTCACCCGGCACATCTTCCATCAGCATCAATAAAAGATTTTCAGAGGAGACATTCCGGGCAGAGGGGATGGTAGGCTTTTTCGCTGATCCTCCACCCATATACCTTGAATAGTATTCCGATGTGTATGACCTAAGGTTTTATTTATTTTTTTCCTTTTATCAGACACATTCCCGTCTCAGAGGGAAAAAATTGTGAAAGCAGCTGCAAGAAAGAAGTGGTTGGGCCTGTTTGTAATCTTCATTTATAATTGGATTGGACTCAAACCTAGTTGTTGTTTAGTCCTCATTTTTTTCACCTTCAGATTTCTTGCTTTGGCGATGCCAAATTGACAAAACAGTATAATTTGCCAAGCTAACCAATGTGACTGGTTGGTCCCCGAATAGGCACAGAGCATTAAATGAGTAACAAAAGTCACAGCTTGTATTTCGTCTGATCATTTTTAGTTACCATTTTGGTGGGTAGACCGTCCCATTTATGTCGTAGTGCCTCAAATAAGGACAAATTGCTTGACAGTGTAAATGAAGGGAAAAAAGCAAAGTCATCTAATGAGTCTCAATATGACTCATCAAATATGTAAAAAAAAACAAGTGTCACATCACGTCACGGTGTTTATGCCAGTTTGTGTTTGATAATTATTGCAGTACACACTGTAATCCATCATGCGTGAAACTGTAAATGGCTAGAGTTGAAGTGACAGCCAATTATATTTCCCGGCTTGCTGTTGAATTAAAGATTTTCAGTTAATGGTTACCTACTGTGGTCGGCTGGTTCGCACGTCCGCCTCACAGTGCAGAGGCGTAGGGTTCAATTCCGGCTCCGGCCTTCCTGTGTGGAGTTTGCATGTTCTCCCCGGGCCTGCGTGGGTTTTCTCCGGGTACTCCGGTTTCCTCCCACATTCCAAAAACATGCATTGCAGGCTGATTAAACACTCTAAATTGTCCCTAGGTATGAGTGTGAGAGTGGATGGTTGTTCGTCTCTGTGTGCCCTGCGATTGGCTGGCAACCAATTCAGGGTGTCCCCCGCCTACTGCCCGAAGACGGCTGGGATAGGCTCCAGCACCCCCCGCGACCCTAGTGAGGATAAAGCGGTTCGGAAAATGGATGGATGGATGGTTACCTACTGTGGTCGGCTGGTTCGCACGTCCGCCTCACAGTGCAGAGGCGTAGGGTTCAATTCCGGCTCCGGCCTTCCTGTGTGGGGTTTGCATGTACATCCCGTATGTGCGTCGTTTATCCCCGGGTGGTCCGGTTTCCTCCCACATTCCAAAAACATACATGGCAGGCTGATCGAACACTCTAAATTGTCCCCAGGTGTGAGTGTGAGCACGGATGGTTGTTCGTTTCTGTATGCTCTGCGATTGGCTGGCAACCGGTTCAGGGTGTCCCCCGCCTACTGCCCGAAGACAGCTGGGATAGGCTCCAGCACCCCCCGCGACCCTTGTGAGGATAAAGCAGATCAGAAAATGGTTGGATGGATAGCTACTGACTAACATACCAGGTCAGCATTTTCAACAGGATTGTTGTTTCTCGCTGGAGTATTTCTTATTTTTATGATGATTATTTTTTTTGTGTGTGTGGTCAGGAGAAGTAATGAAGACTGAGATAACACAGATCGTACAAATGCTCAACACAAACAACATAGCCCTTCTGACATTTCCTTTGCAGCTTGCAATTATTACACAAACCATTTTTGTCTCCTACATTTAACTTGTGGGAAGCTGCCATTAAATGTGCTTTCACCTTTGCTTTGTTGTGTCAGCTTCGGTCAAAAGCGAGAAGCCTTTTTTTTTTCTTTTCACCTGCATTCAATCACGGCATGACAGCATACACCCCCTAGTCTCAGTGCTGTAGAATGAGATGACTCAAAGAGGGGGGAAAAACAACAATAACCTCGCAGAGCACATCATTAAATTGTGTGTTTACACTTTTTGTTTTGTTTCCTGTAAATGGTTTATTTGTGTGCAATTTGCGGTCATTTGCACAAAGATGACAAGAAGGGCTGTCTGTTTCATTTGACAATATGGCTGTCCGATGAAAAGTGTGTATAACATGTTCAGATTAAAAAAAAAAAAAGTATTACAGCAATCTATTAGAAAAACACCATTATGATCGTTTGTACACACATTTAGCAGGAGCAGATGCTGTATATTGCCCAGTCTGCCTTTTTATCCCTTTTATGGTGGATTGCACTTTCAGACGTGAAAAATGGGGCCCACGGTATCTCGTTTTTGACTGAAAGTGAACGTTTTTTTTTTCCCGCTCGAAAAACCGCTTATCGTAACAGAGAATTTTATTGAAGAAAGTGCATGTTGAAATCCCGTAACATAAAGAAGAAAACAGCCTGGGATGATATTGTAGCTCCAACTGCGCGTCACAGCATGCAGAACCGAAAGGTCATTTGCTATGAACAGAAACATGACCTCAGAAAACACAATTGTCCCACTCGGATTTTCACAGAACATGCGGGAGAACATAGATCATGTCATTCTGCTGAAAAGTCGCAAAATAATTTCATTTGCGATATGTGCCGGGGGGGGGGGGTCTTGGACCTATTCCACTTAGAATGACAACACACATTCAAACAACAATAAATCGTACTCCAAATTCCAAATTTTGTACCCTAGGTATGTGTCAGGTTTATCAATTTGACATCTAGACATAAAGCAAAAGGAGGAGACAGGAGACTCAATTCTGGTACCAGGAGGGAACGAAGTGAAGCGTTAGGTTTCGGTTCTCTGCACTTCACCCCTAACGATCTCCTCCTTCACCCCCTCATTTATTGGGAAATCTGCTACATAGGTGTGTCCAACCTAAAGGGTGGGGGCTGTTGAAGACACACTGAACTTGTTTGACTATGTGTGTGTATGTGAGTGTAAATTACGTACATGTGTGCAGTTGTTACAAAAACATCACGATGCAGCTGGTGTTGATGGCTCCATCCACTGTCCAACCTTGCTCCTGTTTAGTCTTAACACTTATCTCTTCCCAACCACGTCCTCGAAAAGGTGGTTGCGTCCCTAAACTGCCACACAGTGCACTAAGCATTCTTGATTATGAATGTGAGTATATAATGGTTAATGTATAATGATTAAGAAGCATTATTTCTTTATTAAAAGCATAAGCGTTCTTCATTGCAGGCATAATCAAATGATCATTGCAGGCATACGCGTTCTTCTTTGCGAGCATAATCAATCAATCAATAAATATCAATGTAACATTAATAATAACATTAATAATAAGCAAATGTATGATATCTCAAAATAATCAACCTATCAGTATGGTGAGTGGTGCTTACGTCTACTACCTAAAGAACTGTCAAAACCGACAGAAGACAAAGATGAATCTGTAGCTTAGGTAAATAGCAAAACATCAGGTTGAACATTCATCAGATTTTATGAGCAATGTCCATTCATTCTCTCTCTCTGTCTCTCTCTCTCTCTCAGGGGGGCACCAGTGCGCCACACAATCTGTCAGTAATTCACAATCATACACAATTTATTAGGATTTAGGCAGAAGCTGTTGGGGGGGGGGGGGAAACTCAAAGTTCCATTTTTCTTCAGGGACTGGCCAGCAAATTGAAGAAAACAGTTTGTGCAAGCTGAATGATAAAAGTTCACGCGTGATTGGCAAGCAACTCCTTCTCCGCATTGTACAAAGATGACGTGTTTATGTTTCCCTGCGGTGCATCTCATGAGCGTTTTAGCCTGTTGCTGGATTGACAAGCACCCGCGGAGGCGTGCTAGAAAACGAGTATAGTCCTTTTACCGTCACTTAACCGAGTCATTAATTGAAAAAAATAAAATAAAAGATAATCGGCTTCAGTCCATCCGTGACGCTGATTAGGAAAAAGTGATATAAAAGGTGGATGAAATACGGATGGAAATGCTGCTTGCGTAACAACCTGCGAGTGTTGAAATATACATTTATGCTAAATCTTTTTTTTTCTGTGTGGCCTCTTTGAAAAGAAGACATTTCATTTCCACGGTCGTGAATTTACCAGGCTGTGAATGATGAATCTATAGCTTCCAAGGCACATTTCAAAGGATGCGGGCTATACGGCAGCAGAGACAATGTAAATGACCTCCCTCATGCTCATAAATCCACCGTTTGTTTCTCTATTCATCTTTGCAGCAACCTCCAAGAGCACCACTGAAGACAGTCATGAAATAAACTATTCTGATAGGCCGAATTTATTGTGTTGGCCTTATATAATATTTTTTACTTTGCCCCCCCCCACCCAAATTTTGCTGCTGTAGACTGCAAATTTCCCCAGTGTGGAACAAATTAAGGTTATCTTCTTTTATCTTATCTTATCTTATCTTATCTTATCTTATCTTATCTTATCACTGACTGATTTTGTGTTTCATTCAGCATAGCAATGACAGTAAAAAATAAAATAATAATAAAAATAGTGGCAGCTCATCATGGCAAGTTCCTGATACAAACATCCAATGATAGATATGACATGCGATTACACAATAGAAAACAATTTCACATGGCTTTTTTTCTGAATGTATTTTTATTTTGGGGCCCGCGACTGTAACCTCAAAGCATCTGTTTCAGGAGGCTGGTCAACCTATAATTTCCCCCCCCCCGAGCCATCCATCCTTACATTTTCGCTCCATTTTTGTCACTGATTTCGCATTAATGTTGCCCCACTTAAAATATTTGCAGTTGAATTAAGCTATCACAAGGTCAATCATTCATATTTTCGTACAGTCAACCGTTGAAAGAGTTAGTAAAACAATAAAACGTTGAGCAAAGTTTATTTTTGATGACGACTGATTTGGTCTGTAAGTTGCTTTGATTTATTTATTATTATTATTATTATTTTTAAGATCGTCATGAATATTTTGCTCTTTGGCTTATCAGCATTGATACTCTTGTCAAGAGATACTCGGTAAACACACAGAAAAGCCAAACAAAGCTAAAAAAAAAAATGTAATAAAATATGGTATGTATGGCAAGTGAGATTGTCCGATTGAGTCTTATCTTGCCCTGTCTTTAGCAGGGAAGTCCGAATTTCCCAGCAGGGAGACAGATTGATTTTGTCTGATCATATTCTGGATAGAGAATAACGTTAAGAAAATGTA
Organism: Hippocampus abdominalis; assembly: GCA_018466805.1. Classification (NCBI taxonomy): domain Eukaryota; kingdom Metazoa; phylum Chordata; class Actinopteri; order Syngnathiformes; family Syngnathidae; genus Hippocampus; species Hippocampus abdominalis. The sequence continues at coordinate 15,533,249 of CM031707.1, forward strand.
TTCATGACAATTGTTGCCGCCAGTAGTCAGGAACCGTACGAAGGTAATTCAAACACACTTGAGCATACATCTCTGACCTACATGTTGGCGATTTGTGACTGCAGGAGTCCAGGTGGAAGTACTTGTTTTCCTTCCTGGCATTGCCTGCAGTGCTGCAGCTCTGCGTTCTGCCTTTCCTCCCTGAGAGTCCGCGTTACCTGCTGATTGAGAGGAGGGATGAGGCTGCAGCAGAGAGAGGTACTGTAACAAATGCGGCCGAGTAATGAAAGCACTCTCGTTTAAGCTGCTTTGTAACACTCACAAATCACCTTGAGATGTCCTGAAACGAGAGAATCGAGTCTGATATTTGCTTTGCATAATATTTTTATTTTGCTACGAAAAAAAAAAAGATAATTTTGTTGTTTGTATTCACGTGGTGCACGCGGGCTTCTAACTGAAGAGGGACCTCTTTTGTACCTTTGACAATGGACTCCTAAGGCTTATGATCATCCACTCTTAAAAACAGTTGGGTTATTTTCGTTCACTCAATTTTTGGTTCGTTTGTATTGGGTAAAATTCTGAGTTATTTCTGATGAAAGTCACCAAAGTTTTGGTTCAAATTCAAAATGTATTGGGTTATGTGCCTGTCAGGTTTTTGTTGGGCCAAAAATCAACCAGATTGTCATCTTTATTTAACCCTAAAAGTTGGGTCGAACTGAATAACCCAATTTTTTAAACTCAAATTGACCCAAGTGTGGGTCAGTCCTTTTTGAACACAGTAATTGGGTCCAACTTAAACCCAAATTAGTTATTTTGGACCCAAATGTTTTAAGAGTGCCAAGTACATGTGGCCTTTTGCTGCATAACTCTACATACAGAGAAAATGGCTGAGAAGTCACCATTTACCAGACCATCCACAGTCAGGGTTTCATGAACTAAAATGCACACATATACCAACCATGCCCAACACATTCATAATACAAGCAGTAAGAAATCTAAGTTAAAAAAACATTTATTCCGCTTAATTTTAGAAATCATGCCCCTGTTCTCCAACATGTAAAAAACAATTGCAAACGTTGTTCAATTTCACCTTAGATGTCAACTCCTTTGCATTTGAGGACACAGATTCTTATTTCCTCTCTGTCTTTGTTAATGCTCTTCAATTTGTGTCAGTTCAAATTGACATCAAAGGAAGTCCTTTCTCTTTTGAGTGGACAAAAACGCACGAAGGAGTAAGTGTATGTCGAGTCTTGCAAGTTCATTCTTGACATGGTGGGAGAAAATGACCCTCCTCAAACAGTCATGCTGTACTCATGTCTGCTGCTGCTGCTTAGTGTTTAATTATAGGTCTGCTCATTTAGTGCCAATCACTGTCTGCTGGAGTACTCTCTGTCCTTGAGGAAAAATGACATTGCCCGTTAAAAGGAAACTTCACCCAAACGCGGCTCACATCCTTCATATAGCTGTCAGCCACTGGCTGCTCCCCGGAGCCCGAGTGGCGCTGCAAATCCATGTTGTTGCTTCAGCAGAAATCGTGGTCAACTTTGTGTAAATATTAAGGTGTGACTCTGTAAGGTCCTGATAGTATCACAGCACCTTTTTCTGAGACACACAAAAGCTCCCCTGAAGACCTGAACACATCCATGTAACACACTTTGACCAGACGAACAGCATCAAAGTCTCATTGATGCGACTCCAATTTGTAACAAGGATGAAAATACTGCACAATGATGGATTGCCCACGATCACCACTGGCACTGGTTGAAATCTGATGCTGTCTTTATCGCGGTGCTCATTTGAACTCAACAATTCAGTGTTTGTATACACACATATATACAGTGTGTATATAATGAGAGAGAGAGAGAGAGAGAGAGAGAGAGAGAGAGAGAGAGAACTTTTGGGCTCATTTTGTTTGAAAACATTCACAAACTAGGTTGTGCCCTTAATCTGCACGCAGCCTGAGGTACCTCTCACCACTGGGTTTTAACTTCATGACTATTAAAGTGAAGGAAGTGATGCTTTAAAACCAACAAATTCCCCTTAGTGCTTCACTTAAAAGTTCAAAGAAAGGCGCCGGGCTGCAAAAAGGAAAGGGAAATATTTGTTTCAAGCACACTTCAACTGTTTAAACTTTAAAACTCTTCTCCGTCTATCTGTCTTATTTCTAATTGTGGTCACTCCTCTTTGGATTGAAATACAACTCAGCTCTCAACCTAACTTCATTTGTTGAGCACTTAGGAAACAAACTACAAGTCGGACATGTAAAAACAAAACATATTTCATACATGCAAACAAAAGATGAACAACTAGTTTATCATTAGGTAAAGACGGCATTACGCATATTATCTTTCGAGTTGCAGATTCCGATTTTTTTTTAAGACAACTACGGGTATGCTAATACTATTTGTACACGTTTGTGTGTGTGTGTGTGTGTGTGTGTGTGTGTGTGTGTGTGTGTGTGTGTGTCTACAGCAAGTATTCTCTAGAAATGTGTCTTTTTCGTTCCTTCGTCAAGCAGAAAGGGTGGTCCTCGCTTTGTAGGCCTTTTTTTTTTTAAGTTGGTCCTCACTGTGCCAGGAGTACAGGAATGTGTGTGTGTGTGTGTGTGTGTGTGTGTGTGTGTGTGTGTGTGTGTGTGTGTGTGTGTGCGCGCACCAGCCTTTCAGAGATTCCTCGGTAAAAAGGATGTTTCTCTTGAGATGGAAGAGGTCCACGCAGAGGCACGAGCTCAGGAAACTCTCCACACGGTGTCCACGGTACAACTTCTGAAAAGACGGTCTGTTCGCTGGCAGCTCATCACCGTCGTGGTCACTATGGCCAGCTATCAACTCTGCGGCCTCAACGCTGTAAGATACGCCTCTCACTTTGTTCGACATACATGAAATAAGACAATCGAACTTGACACTTTTTTTTCCACCCAAATTTGACCACTCTACTTGTTTTCGGTTACTTTTTAAAAGTGTGATTGCCAAAAGTGTAGCCAAAAATGTCTGGTAATTAGCACCACAGTATGGCTGTAAGGTGGTATTATTTTATATGTGTCAATATTGAAGGTCGATACAGTCTTACCTCGATTTTCAACCATGATCCGTTCCAGAAGGCTGTTCGAAAACCGAAACCACGCTCTTTAAAAAAAAAAAAATCTTTATTGAACACGTCTGTTCACAATGGAACGCTCCACGAGGAAGCGTCACTTCCTCGTCTACCCGAGGAAGCGTCACTTCTTTGTGTAAGGCAGGCGAGAGGAGTCAAGTGACGCATTCAAGTGCGCTCAGTTTGTTCGAGAACCGAAATTCGGTCGTCATCCGAGGCATTAAAAAACTCAACATTTTTGGTCGAAAACCGATTTGTTCGAGAACAGAGGCGTTCGAAAACCGAGGTTTGACTGTACAGTCGGGTAGACTGGCGCTTGACGTCAAGCCTTTTGCACTTTTACATATGTCTTGGAATCAATACATATAAACAAAATGTGTACCAGATGAATGACCAATTTCTCAGTTCTATATGCGCTCAGGTGTAAGCAATCAAATGGAGACCGCGAACATGTGACATGCATGCACCGTCTTGTCAAGGGTTTTCCGAGGTACTGTTTTATAGGGAAAGAAAACAGCTCATGTTTGCTAATTGGACAACAGCTTGTTAACTGTTTATAGACCGCAGGGCCAAGACATTGGTTTCATGAGCATCTTTTGTTGTCCATGTAAAGGTAAGACGTGAGTTTCACTGATCGTCTATTGTCTGTTTGCAGATCTGGTACTACACTAATGGGATCCTACAAGAAGCAGGCTTTGCGAAAAATATTATCCCGTACATAACCCTCAGCACAGGAGGTATCGAGACGTTTTCCGCTATCATCTCTGTGAGTATTGCCACGTTCAAATCGTCTTCTTGAAGTGTTCGCTGTTTCCTCGCTGCCTTAGACCCCCTTGAAATTACTTTTCAATGCATCATTGTAATAGGCTTTGCATTTGCAATCATTTTCTTTCATATTCAAAGTGCCATTATACATCTGGATAGGGGTTCATTATGTTTGTTAAAGCTGCTTTACCCTGATGGTAATTCATTTAATAACCACAGCCTCTCCGGTAGCAAACATGAACATCGTTTTGCGGCCTCTTTGTTGTTGTTTTATTTGATTGGTGTTTCGAGTGAGCTACTTGTATATTCCTAAAACGCACTTCAACCCATAAACAAGAAAAAAAAACTCTTTAGTATGCAATCGCAAGTTTGCCTCCCTACAATCATTAATGGGATGGTTGTAATTGCCCGCCACCTCAATCTATTTTTCACACTGGTTAACTTAAAAACAAACAGCTCATTTGCATGGCCTAGTTCATGCATTTGTGCTTTAGTACAATGTGCTGTGTGGAAAAATAAATCGGAAAGCGGAGAATCTTCTTCATTGTTTCTATCACAGTGTAATTTGGCATCACTGCAAATGTTAAGGGGTTTCAAGACGTTTCTCAGGTGCGCCTCTTCATCTCATTTCCACTGCCTGAGGAAAATACTTAATTATGCCCGTTTGCGTGCAGTTGAGGTCATGCCATGTTTGAATTTTCCATCTACTTAAAGGAAAACTTTGCCCGTTGTTTGAGAAGACAACCGGCTCCAGCTCATTTCTGTATTCGGCTCACTCACAAGACCGTTTTCGACCGTTGCTTTTTGTTATTTATTACTCCTCGTATTTTTCATTGTCTGGGTTCCAGCCCCGTTGCAGAGTTGTAATATTTCCATAAAGTGTGCTTCTTTGTAATTGTGATGACTTTTCTTGCTTCACCAGCTCTGCCATCAATGCACTATTGGTTTTCTAATGGCATTTGGATGGAGTTTGCCATTTTTTGGGATTCCTTATTGTTAAATCTTGGAATTGGATTCCCTCATCGCGTTTGTGTGTGGGGTGCATTCACAAAGTTCCAAGCACCTTTTCGTGACTCATCCCCTGTGTGTTCTCTGATTACTCCATGTTCTATAAAATTCTCCATTATCCATCCGTCTTATCAAATGCATTTTCTCCTTACTTGTTTCTAATGTTTTGCTTGGTTACATTGTTGACTGACGTGCTTCAGTGCCTAACAGTTTGCGGCTCTTTACTCGGTCCGGCGACTTTCTCTGACGAGGGAGAGAAAATGTAAAAATAAACGGTGACTTCTTCAAACGTACACAACCGTTAGAGTGCAGCAAAAGTCTGCGCGCAAAGGTTAACGGGTCCTTTTATTGTCTTTGTGTTGAATTGTCACCAGAGTGACTGTCGAGGCCAAAGTACATTTTCACACCTCCCCCAAGGGTTTATCTGTGAATGGTGCCAAGATCGCGGCACATGAAGGGCCAGTGGTGCCTCAAGCTGTGGCTACTTGTCTTTAATGGCTCGTCTACTTCTTGATGTGATGAATAATGACGAGACGTTTTAGTCCTGTCAACCATGAGTGCGAAAGTCACGGCTTTGACCTCTGCCAAGAAGTGCAGATGAGACGTGCTTCCGGGTGAATGCTGATTTCATTCAGTGCGTTCAGTCTATTATCGCCGACTTACGTTTCTTTGTCATTTACTGTCGAGGTTGAAATCCAACTTCATAAACAGCAATAACATGAGTGGACTCGGAGCTGTTTTATTTGCACAGACCGCAGTCGGAAGAAAAATTGAATCGGCTGCAGTGGCGGCTCATAGAGAGATGTCCAGTGCCTTCGGGGCAAGTGGGACGCACGCGCACACACACGCACACTCAAACACAAGAGCGAAATACTTCCTGTTCCTGTTCAACCTTGTCTCTGCTGAGCTGGTGGCATGCATACGATATCGTACAAACAGCAATGACCTTTTCCACAGCTTCATGAAATCTGACCGCCGAGGTCAGACCGGCGCCCTGAATATCTTAACACCCCCTCTACGTGCCGCTTTGGGGGTGAGCGGGCGCGGTGGTGGTTAATGCATCTCACCACCACCTCGACTGCGTCCAAATAGAACTTCATGGGCTTCTTTGTCAAGAATGTTTGCTATCGCCAAACATTAACTGGCTGTATTTTGGCATTTGAGTTATAGTGTTGCCTCAACAATATTTGTCGAAAGACACGTAGTTTGTCTAAGTGATTATACAGTCACGCATGTAAATATAAACATTTGCCACGAGCAACTTTCAGTTGGTTCAATTGCTAGCCACAACGACGCTAAAGACATTTTCTTAGACCGGGGGTCGGCAACACGCGGCTCCAGAGCCGCATGCGGATCTTTAGCGACGTCTAGTGGCTCCCTGGAACTTGATAGAAAATGTTTGAAAATGGAAAAAGATTTTGATAGTTGGCTAATGTAGCTCAAATAGATATAGATACATGTTGCAGCTCCGAAAAAGGAGAGCTGCGGTGTCAGTTTATACTTTATTTATGCTTTGAAACAGTCTCGACAAACACAGACACGTCTGCGTCCGACTCCATGCCTTCTCTCTTCTCGTTCGACTCGAGGGGCGTTCAAAGACAGCCTCCGAAAAACGGAAATTAATGATCACTTCACTGACACTAAGAAAAGCGAAAATAATTCGCCAAAACAAAAAAAAAATCAAGCAAGGAAATTACAAAATAAATTCTATGGGGGCGTTTGTGAACACACAAAAAAGGAATAACATAAACAATTCTGAGACAGTCCAGTCTCCTACATACATACAGCGTGTTTCCTTCATTGTAAATGTTATAGAAGGCTTTTAATTTTTTGCGGCTCCAGACATGTTTTTTTCAACATTTTGGGTTGCCGACCCCTGTCTTAGACAGTACAAAGACACCAGCTTGACCTATGGTGTGGTCAAGATAGTATACCTCCTATATTTGAAAGATTTATTCTAGGACCTGTCGCACTTGTTTCTGATACAATGTTGTCTTCGTCCTCTTTCCAGGGCTTGGTGATAGAACGAATCGGGCGAAAACCTTTGCTCATATTTGGGTTCAGCGCCATGGCGGTGTTCTTCAGTCTACTCACAGTGTTCCTCAATTTTCAAGTAAGATTCTGCTCAAACTCAAACTCCCCCTCATGACGTCTTGTCCCGGTACTCTCTTCAGTGGTATAGTAACATTATGAATGAAAAAGAAAACATTGTTTGAAAAGGAGAGTGCAAAACTTCCAATGCTTGCACGTCATACTTTCTGGGAGAAATGATCGAGTACGACAGGTAAGTGTAAAAACAAAGTTGATCAACAAAAACATGTACAGTCAAACCTCGGTTTTCGTCCATAATCTGTTCCAGAAGGCTGTTCGAAAATCAAAATTGTTCGAAAACCGAAACCACGCTCTTTTTAAAATAAAAATGTTTACTGAACACGTCTGCTCACAATGGAAAGCAACATGAGGAAGCGTCACTTCCTCGCGTAAAGAAGGCGAGAGGAGTCAAATGGTGCATTCAAGTGCGCACAGTTTGTTCGAGTACCGAAATTTGTTCGTCATCCGAGGCATAAAAAACTTGAAATTTTTGGTCGAAAACCAAATTGGTCGAGAACCGAGACGTTCGAAAACTGAGGTTTGACTGTATCAATTTCTTGTGAAGGATGCCAATTCCTCGGATGATGACCGAATTTCGGTTCTCGAACAAACTGAGCGCACTTGAATGTGTCACTTGACTCCTCTCGCCTTCCTTACAGATTTTTTTTTTTTTAAAGATCGTGGTTTCGGTTTTCGAACAAATCGGTTTTCGAACAGCCTTCTGGAACGGATTATGGTTGCAAACCGATGTATGACTGTACTTTGAACTAAGGCCGATATCAGCCCGATACTGATCCCAGGTATCGGTCCATCCCTAAAGAAAACAATGATACAGAATTCACGGTCAACTTTTGTTCTGATTTCGAAACAATTAAAAGTGAACTAATCCTTTCCTGCATCAAAACGTCGCCATCATAAATTCAACAAATCACATGAAAACAAATGTCTTGCGAGAATAAAAGTAAATCAATCACTGATTTAAAAAAAAAAAATCAATGGCAGATCGGCAAATAGGCTCACACATATGCGACCTATGCGGTGCACTTTCCATGCTTTCATTATTAGTGTCATCTTGAATTAGCTCTTGTATGTTAGCGCTGAGCAAACAACCATTCACATCCTCATTCACACCGTCACTGAGTGGGAACCGATTTCCCCAGCTGCGCGCAAACAAGTCAGGCGCGTGTACCACTACACCATCAGCCACTCACTCCATATCATTGACTGCACAAAACGAACGACGAGTCATAAAATAATGAAGAAAGTCATGAAAGTATTGCACTTTTTAATATCTACTCTTTTATCCAGGCTCGAATTGTTAATTGTCTGAGTACCCTTTAAAGCAGGGGTGTCAAACTCATTTCACATTGTGGGCCACATACGGCCGCGTTAGATGTCAAGTGGGCCGAACCATTAAAATTATACCACACTCTGCTATAAATAACCAAAATAATATGCCTTTCCTTTGTTTTGGTCTAAAGAAGCAACAAGAACATTAGGAAAATGTTGAAATTTAATGAACAGATCTTTGACAAAACATTTCATGAAGCACCATAGATTTCCTTAGACAAATGTGCAATTTACTTTTATCATTCACATATATGCATTGCAACTGATCCCACTGACTGTACAAAGGCACAAAACCTTAACAAGTAATTGGTATTGAAAAATATAGTAATACACTTTTAAGATTAAACGACATTTATAAAGAAAGGAATTTTTAAACCATTTATGCGAGCATATAAAATCTAAATGTAATCCCTCCCAACACCTTACAAACGAAGGAGAATGCTATAATATGTGTAAAGAATAAAGTATTCGGGCGGCCCGGTAGGCCAGTGGTTAGCACGTCGGCTTCACAGTGCAGAGGTACTGGGTTCAATTCCAGCTCTGGCCTCCCTGTGTGGAGTTTGCATGTTCTCCCCGGGCCTGCGTGGGTTTTCTCCGGGTACTCGGTTTCCTCCCACATTCCAAAATCATGCACGGCAGGCTGATTGAACACTCTGAATTGTCCCTAGGTGTGAGTGTGGGCGTGGATGGTTGTTCGTCTCTGTGTGCCCTGCGATTGGCTGGCAACCAATTCAGGGTGTCCCCCGCCTACAGCTGGGATAGGCTCCAGCACCCCCCGCTTACCCTAGTGAGGATCAAGCGGTCCGGAAAATGAATGAATGAATAAAGTATTCACGTGTCCTTGATAGCGTCTGCTGTGTTGGGTCTGTCTCACTGACAGACTGAGGCTGCTGTTGTCTTCTTCTCTGATCAAAACAATGTTGTCTTTTCCTCTGATCAAATCAGTGTGTGTCCCCCTAGCGGATATTCTATGAATTGCACCTTATTAAAAATATTCTTTCCGTGCCTTTTATGCATTTTTTTCTCATCCTGTGGGCCTGATCAAACCTCCTTGCGGGCCGGTTACGGCCCGCGGGCCGTATGTTTGACACCCCTGCTTTAAAGACACAAGTCCCCTGGGGCACTCGAATTAATCTTGAGGTCAAACTTGCAGGGTTGTAACAGTCGGAGCTGTGGTCAAATATCCGCAAATAGATCACGTTTAAGCAGTAGTGGATATGATCAACGGAAAGGGAAAGGTGAAAGTTGACGTACTTCAGAAGGATTGACACTTTGCTGAATTTACGCTTACAATGGCACCACCTTCCCTTTCTCTTCCTAGGACAGCGTGTCATGGATGCCTTACCTCAGTTATGTCTGCATCCTGGCAGTGATCGCTTCCTTCTGCTCCGGGCCAGGTATTACTTCTGTTTTATAGTCTCACCCCTTCGTATGCTTAAATGACTTGATTTTCTTTAAAAATGTGCGGATTGTACGACAGCTTCCCTGGTTATGTGGCAGCATGAGTTGACCAAATCTGGGTTAAAGCTTACTCAAAATGGAAAATGGATGAGCTCTGGGCTCTATGTTTTCAAACTTTACACACATACACACACACACACACACACACACACACACTTGACATCCAAAGGTTTTCATGCATTGGATATGTGCTCTTCCTGGGAGCAGAGAGATTGCGTCTCGTGTTCTTTTCACAACAGAGCTTCACAGCACATTGGAACCAATGAAGCCCTCTACCGCAGTGTGATTCCCGATTGTGCTTTGAGCTTTTGAACAGATGAAGGATGAGCCACAATCGTTATGAAGTCAACCGAACGCACAAAGATAAAAAAGGGCATGATCGTAGGTTTCATCTGAACTTTGTCTTTGATCCAAATTTAGTATTCCGTCCTGCGCTGCATTTGCAGCTTGTTTGACATTTGTTTTTGTCACCTATTCATACATAAAATGGAGTCGACCCGGGAGATTAGAGTTTCAATATGGCTTAGATCAGCGGCTGTAAACGCGTTTCTAAGCTCTGCGGATAAGGCATCTCATAAATGCGCGTATATTACATCATTAAAGCAGAAATCAAGTAAAAACAAATCTTTGTTATGTTCTGTGCCTCCACTAGCTTTAACGCTTTATCACCACAAATTAATATCGCATGCATGGTTGGTTGATGATAAACAAACAGGATGAAGAGATTTTTCTCCTCATGACATGTACGTTTTTGTTTTTTTTTTAATTCACGTCCAAACGTATGACCTGACTGGAGATTCGGTAGCCACCGAATTCAACTTTAAACCTCCCTATAAACCTCAACATGTAGCCTATGAGGATAGAAATTGCGTTCAAAAGTTTGCAAGTAGGTTTTATTCCCGTCGCTGCATTTCTTCGCGGCACCTGGATGAAGTGTGTGTCATTCCGTTGTTAGTGTTCCTTCGTTGACTGCGGTTGAGGGTCCAGTTTGAGGGGGGGCTAGTTAATTGGGTCCTCGCACTGCTGGGGGCTCTTTGTGAAACTCGTGGTATCGGCCCTCCCAGCAAGTCATTTGTTCAGCTGTCTCTATGGTGACAGTTGAGGGGGAAAAAAAAGTTGATAAATGTTTTAGCGAATGGGTGTAGCTCTTGGTGCTCGATGATACAATTTATGTATCCCCCCTTTTCTGGTTGCCGTGTACACACGGGACAAATTTTGGGGTTTTATTTTTTATTTGATTTTTTTTAAGTGACAGTTTTTATACCTTGATATTCTGTCTTTGATTTAGCAAGACATACTGTGTGCCTTCATCTACAAATTGAGCAGACCGCAATGCTTCCCGCACACCTGCAGCGTGATCTCCCTCCATATTGTGCTTACTTTTTGCTGCCTTTTGGCCGCGTTTGTTTTGCTCATTGAATTCAATTTTAATATTCTTTCGCTCGATGCTCCTTTTCCATTCTAGACTTTCCGGAATTGGCATAATCATTCATTTTCTATTGCGCATTTAAGTCGTGGTCGGTCGGGTGTCATCAACACATGTGCGAGAACACTAATGTTCTTGTCAAAATGTATGCAGATCTATTCAGAAGACTGAGCTCTCGGGTGGCCCAGTTACCTTTGTTTACCAAAGATCACGTTCCTGTGCAATCCCACTCGTGAACATACTGTATAGAGTTGGTCATATACGCCGGGATGCATTTCCAGCATTCTTAGAAATATGCTCGGTTTTTCAGCATGAAAATAATGAAGCAATGCGATTGCTGCCAAAGCCAGCCATTTATTTAATCAAAAGGTTCACATACTTAGTTCATGTTGTGGTGAGTAAAAATACACACACACACACACTCACACTCACACACACACACACACACACACATACATATAACGTCAGATATACAGTAATCCCTCATTTATCGCGCTTAATGGGGACCAAAACCACCCGCGATAAACGAAAATCCGCGAAGTAGCGACCCCCCCCCCCTCCATATAGGTAAATGTACATAATATTTATAAGGCCAAATTTAATGGTATACATGCATGTAGAAGTAAATTTTGAAGTAATTAACATGACTTAATGCTGTATACTAATAGATTTAAACATGTATAAGTTAGGTTAGTTTATGAATAACAAAATACAGTAAACATTTTCCGCAAAAATTCCGCAAACGGTCTGCGAGAAGCTGCGAAAGTCAGCAAAACAACAGCGAGTCACTTAGAGCAATATATACAGTACTGTACTACATGTATATATTTTTAATGAATATGTTTTTAAAAAATCCGCGATGCACTGAAGCCGCGATAAACGAACCGCGAAATAGCGAGGGATCACTATATACCGTATTTTCCAGACTATAAGTCACAGTTTGTTTTTTTTTGTAGTTTGGCTGGGGGTGCGATTTATACTCTGGAGCGATTTATGGGTGAAATTATTAACACATTATTATATCATTTCACATGTTATTTTCACATTAAACCGCAAGAGGCCGCTCTAGACCTGTGTTGATAAAACCACAATGAGTCTGATGTAAGCGACGTAGAAGAGGAAGCGGTGCATCTTCTACCTCCGGAGTTGGTGGAGTTGCTTTAAAGTGATACAGAGGATGAAGATTCCATTGGATTTAGTGATTTGGAGTGACATTGATGGTTTGGTGAACTTGTTAGCATGATTTTTATGCTATAGTTCTCTGAATAACTCTTGTAACTCTGTTACTTGAACATACCAGGCACGTTCTCAGTTCGGCGTTTATGCGTCATGTCACGTTAGCATATTGTACACTTATTCAGCGTGTCGTTTTCTATTTTATTTTTTTAAATTGCCTTTCAAGATGACATGTCTGTTCTTGGGGTTGGATTTTATCACATAAATTTCCCCCCAAAATGCGATTTATACTCCAGTGTGACTTATGTATGTTTTTTGGTTCTTTATTATGTATTTTATGGCTGCTGTGACTTATACTCAGGAGCAATTTATAGTCCGAAAAATACGGTACATGATTTATCAATAGTTTCACGACAGACGACATGAAAGATGGTACTCATGTATGTGCACAAGTAAATGAACCCCCAGTTGCATCGGTGAAGTCAAGTCGGTCAAGTGACCAACATTTGTGAGCTTATTTTACATCATTTAAGCAGACCAATGAGATGAGACATCTTTGGGCAAGGATTTGGCCTGTGCTAATTAAACCTAACCCGCCGTGGTTTCATGCAAATCAACGATGCCGGGAGCAAAGGAGCTACCCGAGCACAAGAACAAGAGATTATTGACAGGCTCGTCGTCTGGGGTGGGCTAGGAGACCGTTTTCAAACGATTCCGGCTCCTTGCATGCATGATGATATGAATCGTGTCAGATGGGATGGTACCCTTGACCCTCAGTGGGATAAGCAGTTCCGAAAATGGATAAGTGGCCACCTGATTCGAAGCCGTCCGAGTTGGAGTTTTGAGATAAATGCAAAGCCTTTGAAAGCCGCGCCCTCGATTGTCCCGCACAGCTTGTGAATGTGAATGTCCTCGCCATCTTATCAGGACATTGTATTGCCAGTTTTACCTCACATATCAGCACCTCAATGAATATCCAAGTACAAATCTTTTTATTTTGCCCAATAGTGTTTGGGGATTTATTTCATATGCTGGTTATTACAAGATATTGGGCAACTGAACAGTGGTAGCTTTTGTATCACAAATAGTCGGTAAACATGAATGAAAATTTATTCATGGAACCCTTGCATCAGTAACTGTTTTCAAAGAGAAGATAAATCAGTCGTATGAAGTAATCCTAGATGTCACGAAAGGCTGTTTAACTGAGGTGCGAGCAGCTGAACAAAGAAAAAAAATAAGAGAGGGAACTTGAAAGCTCTTCCCTGCTGAATAACCACAGAGACAATCATTTGGTTGTGATTACTTTTGAAGCGTCCGTACCGTAGCTGTAGGAAGACGTATGCGTTTATGAGTACGCAGGACCCCATTATTGGTGGGGGGACAGGGACCGCGGCGTGCAAATAAATGAAAATAAGTATCGAATTGATGCACTGTCATCCATTCGTCCATTTTCTAATCGGCTTATCCTCACATAGGTCGCGGGCATGCTGGCGCTTATCCCAGCTGTCTTCGGGCAGTAGGCGAGTTGCCAGCCAATCGCAGGGCACACATAAACGAACAACCAACCGTGCTCACGCTCACACCTTCGGACATTTTCGAGTGATCCATTGACCTGCCACGCATGTATGATTGTGAAACTCACAGAAGGATACCGCATCCAAAGCTGTTCGGGGATTGCTTTTACACGTGACAAATACAGACGGGCGATCTTTGTGGTATTAAGTACTGTATTTTCCGCACTAAAAGGCGCACCTAAAAGCCTTCCATTTTCTTAAAAGCTCACAGCGTGCCTTAAAATCCAATGCACCTTGTGTTTGGTTATTACGGGAATATATCGACCCCCAAAATGGCTCCTTGCTGGAGACATGCTTACAACGCAGAGTTCAAACTTAAGGCGATCGGGTTACGTAGTTGAACACGGAAATAGAGCTGCGGCAAGAGAGTTCAACGTTAAGGAGTCAATGTTATAACTTGCAGGTGGTTAAGTCAGGGGTCGGCAACCCAAAATGTTGAAAGAGCCATACAGGACAAAAAAAACAAAAAAACAAATATGTTGGAGCCGCAAAAAAATAAAAGCCTTCTATAAAATTTACAATGAAGGAAACACAAGCTGTATGTATGTAGGAGACTGGACGGTCTCAGAATTGTTTATGTTATTCATTCCTTTGTTGTGTGTTCACAAACGCCCCCATAGAATTTATTTTGTGATTTCCTCGCTTGATTTTTTGTTTTGGTGCATTATTTTCGCTTTTCTTAGTGTCAGTGAAGTGATTATGATTTTCCGTTTTTCGAAGCCTGTCTTTGAACGCCTCTCGGGTTGAACGAGAAGAGAGAAGGCACGCAGTCGGACGCAAACGTGTCTGTGTTTGTCGAGACTGTTAAAAGCATAAATAAAGTGTACGTTTTAAAAAACCAACACCACAGCTCTCCTTTTTTGGAGCTGCAACATGTATCTTTATCGATTTGAGCTATATTAGCCTCCTATCAAAATCTTTTTCCATTTTCAAACATGTTTTATAAAGCTCCAGGAAGCCACTAGATGTCGCTAAAGAGCCGCATGCGGCTCTGGAGCCGCGTGTTGCCGACCTCGGGGTTAAGTGAACTGTGTCTCTGCTTTATTAAATACGTTTTACTGACATCTGATTGTTCTGTTGGCATTTCCTTGAGCGTAGCTCTATCTAGTGGATACATTGTAGATTGCATCTTATAAGGCGGTGCGTCCAATATATGAAAAAAATGGGCCATTCATTGAACGTGCGCCTCATAAACCGGTGCGCCTTTTAGTGTGGAAAATACGGTACACATGAAAGAATTCCCGTGTTTTATTCATGTGCATGAACAAAATAAAATGAAATGCAAGGTTTCATATAATTTACCAAGGAAAAGTCTTCTTTCGCTCCTGCCATTTCTATTTTCAAACACTTTGTGTCATCAGGCTTTTCACAAGAGATGAATAGCTGTTTTGTCCCGCATTCATGCTAGCTCATTCACATTTATGGGCATTTAGAGTGAAGGTCACTTCCGAGGTGTCACTTTAATTCCAATTCGAGAGTGACTGCAGGCTCTTTGTTCTTCACAAACGCTCTCCGCAATACATACCCGGACATCCGTAGGCTTATTGTCACAGGATTTTTTTTTTTTTTTAAGGGAGACCTTTGGCCGTATTTAACCACCAAATAAATAACCACCGTTCTGGTTATTTGCCACCTGGAGCTTCGAGGCTGTTCTTTTTCTTAAACGGTCCAAATGCCCCATCGTCAACCATATTCATTGTTTCCACTGACTGTTATATAATATCGTTTCTAATCAGCCCCTATCTTATCAAGGCCTGCCAAGCCCAGAGGCTCTTGGAAGAACTCTGTGCCTTTAGACCCAGTGGGTCGTTTCTATTTCGAGTCAGACTCTGCAGCTTTCCGTTTTTCAACTCTTTGTCTTCTGACTGAATATTCCACTGAGAGGGTAGTTTTTAGTAGTTTGCAGAAAAAGGAAGATGGCGAAAGAAAAAAAAGGGGGCTTGGAGAGTTCGTCCGTTATGACACAAAAGTCCTCGCCATGTGAAATTCAACACAGATTCAAATGTGCTCTATTTTGATAGCTTGACAATTATTCAAGCACGCAGAAAAATGCAAGTCTCCCCTCTCAGTGTCCTCTTCCCATGTTATTTCAAGCTCTCTGGCCCGCTAAAATTTTTTCTTCCCGACACCCGTCTGCCAGGTTCGCGAAGCACCGGGTGAAGGTGTTCGTCACCAGACCCGATCCCAACGCATTGGTACACTCAAGCGTACACTCGAGCTCCCTGAGAGAAACATTCTGGTGGTGTCTGTGACCTTCCTTTCCAAATCCCAGTTGAGCGTCCGCAAGGCCCGGAAATGATGAACATTTTTTCCTTGTATTTTTGCCCTCTATGGACAATAAAAGCAGTCCTGTGCTATGACCAAAACACACACACACACACATATATATATATATATATATATATATATATATATATATATATATATATATATATATATATATATATGAATTGGAATATTTCATATCACACAATTTTTATGCTTTGTCTTTGATTTAAAGATGACAATACGCAAAAATCTACAAAAATTGTAGAAATTGTGACACAAGGGTGATCTCCACCATTACTTAACATTTCTTTCTTTCTTTATTTTTATCAGGCTGCTGCTTATTTAAAGACGGACAGATAAAACGCGATCCAGATAAGACGCAAGTGATGGGCACGTAACCATCTTGTGATAACTGAATAATAAAAATGCTTCTTTCGGTTAAATAGAGAGCCACCCGACCAGTGACGTTCAAGTTTAACAACGCAGTATTTGATGGTGTGATTGAACAAGACACTGTTCAAAAATGTAAAGCGCGTGCCAAGCCAATTTGTCATACTCAAGCACCATTGGTGAAGGCGATTGGCTCACGTTAGCAGCTTGTTCTTTGCAGCAAGGGTGCACAGTTCAGATAAACATTTCCTGAAAGCTGCCCATTCATTGCATCCCCGCTGAGGGAGCAGAAACAAGTTTTAGGCCATATGATCACCTTCTGGTGCAGTTTGTCTACTTTGTACAAAGTCATTTGGAGTTTTTCAAATGCTCAATATTTTTCAGTAGTTCATCAAATGTGAGAGCTCACCTGTGACCCTGCACAGATAAAATAGCAGGAGCAAATGAAAGGATGGATGGACACTGTCAGTGCCGACAAACTGATGAGGACTTTCTTTAGGCATCACTTTCTTAACATCACTAATTTTGGAGTGTCTTCCCTATTGAGGCACTTTTTCCAGACAGGCAAGCTTGCGCTGCTGCTTGTTTGCCGGCCTTGCACTCAGGTCATTCAATTGAAATCATTCACTTCTCAGCCACCCCGAGTCACCACAGGTGCACTCTGACCTGGCTTTCGTCTTCATGACATATCAGAATCAGAATCAGAATCGCCTTTATTGTCATTGTATAAGATTACAACGAAATTTGGGTGCCACTCCTTAGTGCATTTCATAAAATTAAAAAAAAAAAAATATCTGACTCCCATCAGCATTCTCTCCCACATATTCAACATCCATTTAAACACCCATGGAGATGACGCACAGCGAGACCTCTCCCGGAAGCCCAAATCCCCTTTTCACCTTTAGAGACTGTCTCCTGAACTCCAAATCGGGTGTAGTACAAACTTCTTAACTCAATTGCGACAAAAGTCAACTGTTCCTCTACACCTGCCAAAACGTGTAGTTTCCCCATTACCTTTGACGATTCCACCGTTTCCCCCTCTGAGTCTTGGGATCATCACTGACAGCACCCCCATCAAATCAAGCTCACACAAACTGCATCGCATAGCTAACATATTTCAGTATCTGCAATATTTAGTCACCTTTGCTCATGCATCATTCTCTGTTTTCCATCCATCCATCCATTTTCTGATCCGCTTTATCCTCACAAGGGTCGCTGGAGCCTATCCCAGCTGACGGCGGACACCCTGAATCGGTTGCCAGCCAATCGCAGGACACACACAGACAAACAACCATCCGAGCTCACACTCACACCTAGGGACAATTTAGAGTGTTCAATCAGCCTTGCATGCATCTTTTTGGAATGTGGGAAGAAACCGGAGTACCCGGAGAAAACCCATGCAAGCACGAGGAGAATATGCAAACTCCACACAGAAATGTGCATGCTGGAATCGAACCCGGTACCTCTGCACTGTGCGATCGTCGCGCTAACCGCTTGCCCGCCGGGCCGCCATTCTCTGTTCTGTCAAATAAAATGCGTAATGACATGACCATTATTGTTGTTGTTGCTATTATTGTTATCGTCATGGCCTTCACTTTCGTCTTCAACAGTAGAGGTCATGAAACTGACTTGGACGATGACGCTTATTTTTCCTTTGGCTTACTTCTGGATAGAAAAATCGAAGCAATTAAAGTTTGTTTGCGAGTGACTCAGTGGGCTGTAAGAAACAGAAAATTGCTCCCCGGTGTTCTCTATTAGTTCTGGTAATGGGATGAGGACTCGAGTGTGATCATTTTGCCTTGTTTACATTCACCAGTAGTTAACCTGAGTGTAAGAGAACAGAATTGACTTGTCACTTTCCCTTTTTACTTCATTGCGGTCTTACAGCGGAGCTCAACTGTAGCTCGGTTGATAACTGGTGACGTTCTCCTCTTCTTTGATAGGAGGCATCCCCTTTATCCTGACCGGCGAACTGTTTGAGCAGTCCTACAGGCCTGCCGCGTTCATGATTGCCGGCATTGTGAACTGGCTGTCCAACTTTGCAGTGGGTCTCTTGTTTCCTTTTATACAGGTAAGTCCATACTTGGTGAAGAAGTATCTATTTTAGTGCATCGGTGTTGATGAAAGAAATGATACTCTCTTAAACAGAGGTGGAATGTGTTCTTAGCATATCCTTAGTTCTTATTGGCCCATTTAGCATCGACTACATCGACAGGGTTGCATTCTGTCACCTCTACTCTTCATCATCATAATTGACTTTGTGATGAGGAAGTCCATCACAGGGGCAAAAGTTGGTATCAAGTGGGGAGGGAGCAGACTAGCTGACCTGGAATTTGCGTATGATTTGGCTCTGTTAAGTCACACCCAGCCCGCACTCCAGGAGTTGACCAACAATCTGCATGAGCACGGAGTTAAGGTCGGTTTACGAATAAGCCAGGAAAAGACCAAGGCCATGGCCACCGGACAGCACCAACACCTTCAACCACTCACTCTACACCAACATGACATAGAGTACATTGACAGCTTCACATATCTTGGGAGTAACATCTCAAATACAGCTGATGTGGAGAAAGATGTCAACAGTAGACCTGGTAAAGCTGCGGGAGTGTTCCAACGCCTCCGCAACATCTGGTCATCGAAAGCCATCACTACGGCCACCAAGCTACGCCTCTATATGTCAGTGGTCATCCCAACAGCGATTTACGCCTGTGAGACATGGATGAAGACAGCCAACAAGTTAGATGTCTTCCATCGGCGTTGCCTGAGATCCATCCTGATGATCTCATGGAGAGACCACATCACCAACGAGGAGGTGATGAGGAGGGCAGGAGTAGCTGAACTATCAGACATTGTCTCTGAAAGGAGAAGGAAAATGATTGGCCATGTACTCCGACTGCCAAGAGAGAGACAAGTGTGGCCATGGACTGGATTCCAGAGGGTGGAAAGAGGAAGAGAGGTAGGCCAAAGAAGACTGCCAAGGAAGACCTCAGTGAGATGGGTGTCAGCTGGCATGGAGCAAGAAGGGTCGCCGGTGACCGGAACAAATGGAGGAGACTCGTCGCCCAATGTTCCAAATAGGAATGGGTGGAACTAACTAACTAAGCATCGACTCCTTGCAGTCTTTTGGGAGAGTTTTGGAAGATGCGCATTACTTTCTCAGGTGTTAAAACGGCCCATTCTTCTTGGTGAAAAGACTCCAGTTCCTGTAAATTTTTGGGCTGATTTACATGAACTGCACGTTTCAGATCTCTGTGGCTCAATGATAGTGAGTTCAAGAGACTGTGATGGCCACACAAGATCTTTTACTTTTCCCCGCTGGTCTCGTTTTCCAATTTTCAACGTTCACCCAGCTTTCCTCGGAGGACCTTTAACAGACCATTGGCTCAGTATCCCGCAAAGTCAGTGTGCTCCTGGGGAAAATGTGCATGGGTCTCTCAAAAGCTTTAAAAAAACTCTCACAGGCGCACGCATACGATCAGAGTGGAAATCGGTTTCTCCTTCCGCCTTCCAAGGACTGTGCGCCTCTGGTACGATCATTTTAAAGAGCATGAGAGGTGCCGCTTCGATTGGTGTCCACTCTAGTTGGCTGTGTTCACGCCCACAACGGCGCAAAATGCTGACATGCATTCATTCGCCGGTAAACCGCGCCGAGCTGGTGAAAATACCAAAGCAAAGTCCAGCTCCCCCTATAAATATTTAGACAGCGCCTCATGTCAGACATGCGCTGGTCATGAAAATAAAGCCATTGTGTAATTCTTTTTGTTTTAGGCTCTGTAGAATTGTAGTATAACTGTTCTATTACCGTACTGGCCCGAATATAAGACGGCCCTGATTATAAGACGACCCCCTCTTTTTCAAGACTCAAGTTTGAAAAAAGACTTTTTGAACACCAAATTAATTTTTATACAGAAAATAATTACAGTACATCTGAAACAAATGATTATAACAATATATTTGAAAGAAAAAGCATGTTATTTTGCCTCCTTCAAATCTTAATATCCGAACATTTAAATATGTAAACTAAAGTGCAATCACATTCATAAATGAATGGCTTCTGGTTTTTGAAATGTAAATGACATCATAACTTCTCCTCAGCTGCCGGTTAACCTGGCCGATCTTCGACCCACTTTTCTCCAGATTGTCGCTACGTTTCTCCATTTTCTGTTATCTCTTCTATTATTTTCTCTCTCTTTTCCTTCTTACCGCTATTTTTTTTTTTTATTCTTTGTGCAACCGCTATTTTTATTTTTATTCTCCGTGACAGGGGTTCACTTTGGCCTGGGGAGTCAAGTTCAGCATTCGCTTCAATGATATCTGGTGCCACCTAGCGACGTGAATGGGTATAATGTCTAGACCCCGAGTATAAGACGACCCCCACTTTTTCAGTCTTATTTCAATGCAAAAAACACCGTCTTATATTCGGGCCAATACGATATATCCCAAACTGCTGCTTGTTGTGTCATGAGTTGAATTGAGTTTACTGCCACCATACAGTGCTTGCCTCTCAAGTCAAAAACAAAAATGGTCCCAACAAAGGCTCTCGAAAAGCATCTAAGTCGGGTCACGTCATATCCCAAGAGGCACCACTATACCGGCATAGTGCGTATGAATGGAGTACTGCATTTCGGCAGCGAAAGCAGCCTAATAATTCGGGTGCCTTCATTTTGGTGTTTGCTTGTTGTTCAAGTGGATTGAATTTCTGAGATGTAACGATTCAAATCATGACTACTAGAAGGAGGAGTACCTTGACAAAAATCCGTTCTACTTTATTTTCAGTCCGAGTGAAAGATGTGTCAAATCAAAGTCAAGTCTTGTCTGCCTTTGTGCTCTGTTGCACACGCAGAACCTAAATTTAGCCTTCAAGTCAGACGTAGCAACGCGTCATTCTTTGACTCATAAACCAAGCGCCTGAACAACACTCCCCACTAAGGCCAGTGAACACACGTGGCAATTCTGGCATTAAAAAAAAAAGCAAAAGCGAATTTTAAAAAATGGGTAACGTTAAAATATGTGTCAGGCGAGAAATAGGTCCAATTGCAATGAGGTTTGGCCACTACTTTGGCTCCTGAAAAAATATTTGGATTTGCCTCAATTAATTCTTGGTTCATAATCCATCTGTATCTCGACAAACATTTCCTCCACCAGTTGCGAAACATTTGACTCCAAGTGAGCCAAAGGGACAGCTTTCCCTTTCAAAATGCATCTTGCTTATTTTCTCAGCAGCACACGGGAGACTCTTCTGGCATCCAGACTTGCACATGGCCCCCCGTGGCATCACTGTCATCGCACCGTAATTGCCAGTCCATATGTTACATTTTGCATCACAAGCTTCCAGTCAACACACTTTCATGTCTGTGTTAGTCGCTGATAGGACGACAGAGAAAAGCGATGTCGTGTGATGATAACAATGCAGGACGCTTCATTTTGATGGATGCTTGCTGGAATATTGACAACTGACATCAAAAGGAGAAAAGGAATACGGTGGCGTGTGAGTGTGCAGTTACAGAGTCAATACATCAACGCATACCCCATGCAGTTAATTGCACCAAGGGACAAGCGTGAGAGAAAACGTGACTGAGGTGAGAAATTGCTTTGAGGGAGCGGCACAGGTCGATTACAGTTTTGACAAATTTTGCATTGTCAGACACACGGGTCGCATCTGAAAAGAAGTCTGACCTCTGATGTGACAACTTGCAACTGCATCAGCACATTTTTTTTCCCCCCACCTCCATAAAAGTAAAGGGCTCAACTTGCCACGCCCCCTGTTCCTTGACCAGAAAGCGATAAAGTGTCTGCTATTGTCTTTGAATTCTCGACAGACCACGGCAAGCATTATTATACTGGAATCGCCTTGCAACAGAGGCTAAGATAAAGCCTCGGACATTTCTCTTTGTATTTGGAGCATTGCTAATTTATGTACAGTACAGTCAAACCTCGGTTTTCGTCCATAATCTGTTCCAGAAGGCTGTTCGAAAACCGAAATTGTTCCAAAACCGAAACCACGCTCTTTTTAAAATACAAATATTTACTGAACACGTCTGCTCACAATGGTAAGCAACACGAGGAAGCATCACTTCCTCGTCTACCCGAGGAAGCGTCACTTCCTCGCGTAAGGAAGGCGAGAGAAGTCAAATGGTGCATTCAAGTGCGCTCAGTTTGTTCGAGAACCGAAATTTGTTCGGCGTCCGAGGCATAAAAACTCGAAATTTTTGGTCGAAAACCGAATTGGTCGAGAACCGAGACGTTTGAAAACCGAGGTTTGACTGTACCTAGATGTAAAAATTCTTTTTGATTGTTTACATTTTCTAGCCGAGGCCGAAGCCCAAACTCTTGAGGAGCAATTCCATTTGCCAGGCGGTGACATCTCTAAATTGAATTTAGCACTTTTGTTTTGAGTTGGGGCAGCCCGGTGGTCCAGTGGTTAGCGCGTGGACCTCACAGTGCAGAGGTCGTGGGTTTGATCCCAGCTCCGGCCTTCCTGTATCGAGTTTGCATGTTCTCCCCAGGCCTGCGTGGGTTTTCTCCGGGTACTCCAGTTTTCTCCCACATTCCGAAAACATGCATGGCGGGCTGATTGAATGCTCGAGATTGTCCCTGCACTTTTACACTGTGAGGCCGACGTGCCAGTTGTCCACTGGGCCGCCCCAGTGTAATACATGTTATTTAATAACTATGGCTGTCCATTTCAACCTTGTTTTATTTTATAATTTTTTAATCAGCAAACAAAACGTGCAGCCGGTTGCAGCCAGTTTTTAATACTGTATGTATGCAGACTGAAAAATTGTGTGTCGAATTTACTCAGTTTCATTTCTTCAAGTGCTTTCACAAAATGAGATCCTCTGGATACAGATATTTGTTTTTGAGTAGGCCACTACACAGCTTGAAAAAAATCAGCTCGAATTCAGATGCTTTTATTTCATGCAACCACTTGATAAAAGACGCCTCTTCAGAGAGAACATGCACAGAGGCCGACAAGACAACATCCCAGTGCTCATGTTCTCGTGCTAACAAAACAACAGATCCCAATTGGCTGTGCTCACATCACTGTTATTACAAAGCTGCCAGATGTGAGTGCCAGCAGCTTGCAGGTCAGGGGAGGGATTTTTTTTTTTTTTAAAGAGTGTGATGAGAGTCCACATGGCTCCCGAAACAATATTTGGATTGTCTTGTGAACACACACATTGATCGGAATCCGTCTGGTGAGTTATTTGTTGGCGATTAACTCTATGTCTACAGAACACGGGTCCCAGTTCATCCCTCCGATATCCGTGGATCATCCGTCTGCGAGTTTTTTTGTTCAACGGATGAACGGCACACGTTTAATTTGCGGATCCTGCAATGAACTCAATTAAATGACTGAGTCACAATTACAATGTGAGCTATGAACAAGCGCAATTAGTGTGTTGCACGAGTGCGCAATCATTAGCCCTCATCCTCAATATAGCTATTTGCGTCCGCGTCCCTTCTGATTGTGCTGCGTGAGCTATGATCCATAACCGTGGTTCACGGCGACTGTGTGTCTCCCAATTATCCGGCTGTGAGGATGTGACAGAAACGCAATAATCCATAAAACCTCCTAAACAGCCCAGTGCGATATTTACGGTGATGCCGCTGTCATCTGTTCAACGCTTCGGTCTTTTTGCTGCACCGCAGCAGGCGCTGTCCTTCAATAGGCTTCCACTGGGACGCAGAGAACCTATAAAACCCCTCTCACATGCATTTAATCCCCTGCAGTGACAGCCTACACCCTCAGCCACAGATTATGACTAAGTGCTGCCCCAGAAACCAAATAGTTGGACGGCCCACTGTGGGCATGCAGAGGAGCAAATCCGTTTTCGCAGACCGCCTCACCTTCTTTGTGTTGTCTGCTCTATCTGTCGGGTTTCATCTCGTTCTGTCCCACCCTGCTGTCCTCGACCAGGGGTGTCAAACTCATTTCACATTGTGGGCCACATACGGCCTCGGTAGATGTCAAGTGGGCCAGACCATTAAAAATTATACCATACTCTGCTCTAAGTAACCAATATAATATGCCTTTCCTTTGTTTTGGTCTAAAGAAGCACAAGAACACTAGGAAAATGTTGAAATCTCATGAACATATCTTTTACAAAACATTTCATGAAGCACCTTAAATTTCCTTAGACAAATGTGCAATTGACTTTTATCATTCACATATATGCATTGCAACTGATCCCACTGAGGCACAACACTTTCAATTGGTATTGAAAAATATAGTAATGCACTTTTAAGATTAAACGAGATTTATAAAGGAAGGAATTTTTAAACCATTTACACGATCATATAAAATCTAAATGTAATCCCTGCCTACACCTTACAAAGTAAGGAGCGTGCTATAATATGTGTAAAGAATAAAGTATTCACATGTCCTTGATAGCGTCTGCTGTGTTGGGTCTGTCTCAGTGACAGACTGAAGCTGCTGTTGTCTTCTTCTCTGATTTAAACAATGTTGTCGTTTCCTTGGATCAAAACAATGTGTCCCCCCAGCGGATATTCCATGAATTGCACCTTATTAAAAATATTCATTCCGTGTCTTTTATGCATTTTTTCACTTTTAAATTATCCTGCGGGCCTGATCAAACCTTCTTGCGGGCCGGTTACGGCCCACGGGCCGTATGTTTGACACCCCTGTCCTCGACAGTCTGGCTCCATCCCCCCTCACTATGTCCTGCAGTACTATGAGCTGTCCCTTTTGGACGGCTCTTTGCCTTCACACACAGATGGGTCTGTAGCTCATTGTTTGCGTGCGCGTCGACGCGCCCCCGGATGAGCTTCCGCTGCCCTCGCTCCTCTATATCCGAAATGGTGACAGGGTTAAACGCAGACGGCGTGGGGGCAAGGGTGTCCCGTTTGAAGATGACTCATCACCCACAACAGCTGGGAGAGAGAGGCAGCATTTTGCTTTTGTTTTTTTGTGTTTCTTTTTTTCATCTAACATTGCAGATGAGCATTACATCATAGAGACCGCATGAAAAGTGGGTCAGGCCCTTTTGCACGGTGTTTTTTTTTCCGGCGCTCTTATGAAATTCGCTCACCATGGGGAAACTGTGTCAGCCGGAGTGATATAACAACTCCAACGGTAAGTTGTTCTTCTGTTCGGCCACGCGTGGCTATATCGGACTGGCCATTAGTTTGAGCAGGTGCGTGCATCGTGCTGCAATTATGTTGTGTCCTTCACTCTGGCGCTCAGGGTCAGGCGAGCACGCACAAGCAACTCTTGTTCATCATAAATTCTCGCTGTGAGTAATCAGTGTGGAAAGGATGGATTTAATTTCTGAGTGGATTCATCACCAGCCTGATATAGGGACGGTTAATTGTGTAAGGCTCAAGTCTGTTCACTAATTAGATGGCTGTAACCTGTAAATACCCCTTCAGTGATTGTTTGAATGGCAATGGGAAAATATGATGGCATTTGTCCTGCGCTTTCTTTTCTGTTTTTGTGTAGGAGGCCCTGGAGACATTTGCCTTCCTGGTGTTTGTGGGCTTCTGTGTGGTGGCGGCAATCTACCTCTTTATCATCCTCCCTGAAACCAAAAAGAAAACGTTCATGGACATAAGCCAGAGTTTCGCCAAGTTGAACAAAGTCCCGGTTACCTCGACGAGCCATGAAATGAAGCTCGTTCTGTGTACCGGGCAGGATCAGAACGGGAAAGTGCAAAATGGCTTTAAGATGGAGAGTTCCTTTTAAATCTAAATCTTGTTTTGAGGCAACATTAGGATTCACAATAACATTGTTTTTATTGTTGGGTTTTTTTTCCCCTGCATTTAATCTTGGAAGAAAGAAATGTGTCACGCTAAATGACATGTTTAATAGACAAAAGAATATTTTCTTGCCATCCTGTCCGACCACTGTGAGGTGTGTGTGTGTGTGTGTGTCTGAGTGTGCGTATGCGTATGTGTGTATTAGTATCAAACTACCACCGGTTTTCAAGGTTTATGCCACCCTAAATTAAAGTTTAAATTTATAATTACCAAAATTATCTTTCTGTTCCTGTCATGGATATGTACACCAATAGAGCCCCTTCATTGCAATGACATATTTAATACTACAATGCCAAACTATGAATTCCAAAATAGACTTTTATACTGAACAATAAAATCAAAACATGTTAGATTATTTATGCTACAATTCATTTTTATTTTTATTCAATGACTTTTTGTTGTTGTTTTGTTTTGTTTTGGGGTTTTTTTGCAGTCCTACACAGGAAAAAAATAGTGTTCGTATCCATCCATTTTCTGTAGTGCACACAAACCTGTTTACTCATACATTCATATCTTTGGCTAATTGAACGCGCGCTAGCTAGGAGGCTACCACACTACCTCGCCTAACAGAATGAACGCTATTGTTGTTTCTGATTTCCCGGAGAATAAATAAGTGAATTAACATTCTAATTTCATATTCTTATTTAGAACGTTAAAAGGAAAGCTCACACAAAATGAGTTTCCACATGAAGGCACTGAAAGATGTAGAGTGGCCCATGGGGGGCGGGGCTTAATGATTACCAAAGGCAATGAATTACACTTTAGCATTAAAAATATCATTTTTCTTTATAGAGCTTTGACATACTAGTGTACATATAGCTAGCTGTGTCATGAGGTTTGGTTGGTGGTTATTTGGTGTGTGATCCTGAAGAATATGAATAGAGCAGTAAAAAAAAAAAAAAAGAGAGAGAAAGAGAGAGAGACAGAGAGAAAGAAAGTTCTGGCAGGCACTTTTTGCTTCTCTAAAACCCAAAAGGTGATTTCGCCACCTGGTGTGAGCTGATGGAGGAAGTGATTTGGTCGGAAGCAGACAAGCGTGGAATTGGGAAGCGAATACAGGTTGCCCTCGGTAGGATAGGATGGCTTCAGTATTAATGAACGTACTCGCTGTGAGGTTAAAACATATCTCCACACGCACACAGACGGCCTTGTGTGTGCGCAGTCAAGAGGATTTAAAACGCTGCTTGTTTTGTTCGTTAATTTGTTCATTTTGCTCCTTCTTCCCTCTGAGCCGCTTCAATGCCCTCGTGTTTTAGTTCCGTCCTCACTGTTGTCATTGATCACGATCATTCTTTTATTGCTAATTATTTCGTGTTGTTTTACTTGCCCAATTCTTATTTCGTCAAATAAATAAATGTATTTTCTTTTCTTGCTTGCCCGGAGTTGTGATTTATGGTTCTTGCTCATACCGCAGATGCATGTTCCGTGGAAATAGGACGTCATTTTGAAAACCAACAAGCAGGCTTTCAAACAGTCGAGAATTTTAGCACATGAATCATAATTTCAACAGAAAAATAATTTACAGGCACCCGATGCGAATTTGCAAAGTATAGAAAATGGAAACAATTGTATGAAAAAAAATGTTTTTGCAAGACTGTTACAGCAGCTCTAAAAAAATTTGGAAAATCTAAAAAAATACATAGATTGCTCCATGTTTTTTTTGTTTTTGTTTTTTTGGAGGTGCTTGGAAGTGAAATGAAAATACTTGCATGAGAGCACAAAATATTCTACAGTGGTCTTGGTGAACGCTTGGCTCAGAAAATCACATTGGTACTCCCTTCAAACACCTCAAGTAATTCCTGTCAACAACAAAAAAAAAATCATTACATTGGTCGAAATTAATGCGCAGCAGCCTTAAGCGTCAGATTCGATAAGCAAACATAAGCAACCTAACAGAAAATATTTCTGATCACATAGCATGCGGTGCGCTGAGGACAAAAAAAATTGTGAATTAAAAGAAATAATGAGTGATTTTATCATTTGGTGATGACAACACGTTTGCTGAATGGGATGCGGCTGTGGAAGCGGCATTCAGAGGTAACGCTGTAAAATCAACTTTGCAGATGAGAAGGGGTTGAAACGAACGCGAAGAAAACAACATCGGCGATGAAAATGCGAGACACTTCCTCGCGTAAGAATTGATCAAAACAAACTCAACCCTTGACCGATTTGAATGATAGCCTGCAACCATTTTCGGCCACCGTCCAGTCAATTAAAACCAGCAGAGATTACAGCGTTGCCAGCCTGACAGCTTGTGCCACATATTAATACACTGATTATTTTCGTTGCCAGGGCGACCGTGCCTAAAAATGGGATAATGCCCTTCAAGGTGGCGACCCCCTCCTGGCCCTCCCCCTCGTTGCCCATCTCTATCATCCATCTTGAAACTCATTTTTATTATTTGGCTTTTGACTCGGCATGAAACTTGATTTTTCTTTTTTTGTTGTTGTTTTTTTTGATACAATGCAATTTTAACTGAAATGAAATGAAGTCCCAGAGAGTAAAAGTGAAAGTCTCGTGAAGTTGAGACATCACAGAGAAGCGTTTCTTTTGTTTTGTTTTGTTTTAAACCTGCCACATATGACTGATCCGTTTATAAAATGAGGATTTGTGAAAAATCTTGAAAAAGCTCGCCATTCTGTGCGTGTGCTGAAACCCATCAATTAGATGCCACTTCTACACCCGCAAAAATAGCTGGAATGTATCCCGCCGGCTCATCACAAAGCTTTTCCATGCCGCGACAATGAGGCGCTCTAAAGTAACGTTATTTTTACTTTCCTCTTCCACCTTCTCTCCGAGACATGTGCGCACCTCTCTGGTTGTCAAGTGAGACTTGAAAAAATCCAAACAAATCCCTTCATCACTATTCTGCCTTTCACACATGGTCAACAACAAGGCACTCTAAAGCGTCCACACTAGCTGACTTTCTGAAAGGAATCTGCATTTCCAGTTTTTCCTGACTTGCAGTAGCGTACATGATGCGATATGTCACAACTCAATCGAATGAATCTTAATGCGCCAATCAGCAGCGCTATACAGTCAAACCTCGGTTTTCGTCCATAATTCGTTCCAGAAGGCTGTTCGAAAACCGAAATTGTTTGAAAACCGAAACCACGCTCTTTTGAAAATAAAAATGTTTATTGCACACGTCTGCTCACAATGGAAAGCAACACGAGGAAGCGTCACTTCCTCGTCTATCCGAGGAAGCGCCACTTCCTCGTGTAAGGAAGGCGAGAGGAGTCAAATGGTGCATTCAAGTGCGCTCAGTTTGTTCGAGAACCGAAATTTGTTCGTCATCCGAGGCATAAAAACCTCAACATTTTTGGTCGAAAACCGAATTGGTCGAGAACCAAGACGTCCGAAAACCGAGGTTTGACTGTACTTTTAAAACCGCAGGTGAAGTTTTCTTCTTCAGAGATGAGAACGACCTCAAAGTTTGAGAAATGTCACCAATGTGCCACCTCTCACAACTGCATTAGTAAGGGTTTGGACTCTAATGAGCCACTCCGGCTGGTGGGCATGCTGCTGCTGGGTGAAGACCACATTAACTGTGTAGCCGCGTCTCTGCAGCCGTTCAACAAAAAACTCAGAGGACATGGAGGGTCTGCCTCACACAATCGTCACAGAGTAAGATTTTCAATTATGTGCTTTAAATTGTGTTCCATAATCTATCCAAGATGGCGGCGACGTGAGTTTTATGTTGAGTGTGTGAGTGTGTCACTTCATCTGGTCTGTGCTTTACTGATTTTGTCTTTGATATCTGGTTTCCAATTTAAACGTAACAAGCGGTAAATAAAAAAAAAGCGGGGGATCTGTTCTCTTTATATCCTTTTAGATTGCTACCCAAGGGATCAAGTACATGTTTGAGTGAAGAAAATTGAAAGGATTATATATTTTTTCTGTGTCATTAAAGAGCTTTCAAGATTTTGGGGTGGCCACTGTCCCTGTGTCTCGCGAGACTACATCCACCCCTGCACTAATCAGACACCAAATCCCATTTCGACATTTAGAATCAAAACAAGAGCAAACTGTCGTCAGCGGACCATTTTTAAAAACAATTGCTTTGGGATCATGAATGTGGTCTCTTCATAAATCGGACCTTGAGACAGAGCAGAAATTGAAAGGCATTTTATTCCTAGAGTACACGGCGGGCCGACAAATCAGGAATGATTGCAAACGGCCCGCAGTCTGTACTTTGGATGCCCTTGCTTTAACCTGTCTCAAACGCTGTCTTCAGATCCTTGTGCACTAGTTGGCTTCTTATACCCCCCACCCCCTTCCCCGAAGGCTGCTTTTTTCTCTGCGCGAGAAGCCTTTCCTTTGTCGAGGGAGATTCAAGGCTTCATGCAAGCACGGCACAGTCCTCACACCAGTCCAACCGCATCTCTGCGGAAGGTCATTGCACTCAGTGAAACGGTCGACCTTCCTGTGTCCCTCCTGCTCCCCTCGGAGTCCTGCAGTGTCCCCCAGCCTGCGTTCTCCTAACAAGCTTACAGACACTCTTGACCTTCTGGTGTCCACCTTCTGAATGGCTGCGTCTGAACAGCTTGCCTCTGGACACAGGGTTGAGAGCAGGAATGAATGAATACCTTGGTTTGAAATATTTAGATAGGCGATTGTGGGGATTAAAAAAATTATTTATATATATTATATATATATATATATATATATATATATATATACTGTATATATATATATACACACACACACACACACACACAGTCAAACCTCGGTTTTCGAACGTCTCTGTTCTCGACCAAATCGGTTTTCGACCAAAAATGTAGTTTTTTTTATGCCTCATATTACGACCGAAATTCGGTTTTTCACCAAATTGAGCGCACTTGAATGCATCACTCGACTTCTCTCGGGTTGACGAAGAAGTGCCGCCTCCATTGTGAGCAGACGTGTTCAAAGATTAAAAAAAAAAAAAAAGAGCGTCCATTATGTGTCCATTGTGAGCAGACGTGTTCAATAAAGATTTTTTAAAAAGCAGACGTGTTAGTTGAGATCGACGCAAATTGGACTGTTATTTCTGCATGGCACCAAAGAAAGCAAGTGGAAGTAGTAAAGCTGCTGAAAAAAGAAGAAAATAGTGCGCAAAACTATTGAATTTAAGAAAGATTTGATAGTGAAATATGAATCAGGTGTGCATGTGTCTGTGTTGGCGAAGGAGTTCGACATATCGAAATCAGCAGCATCCTAAAAAAGAAAGACCATCATAAAGTCAGTGATGTGGCTGAAGGATCTCGTGTGTTTAGTGAACAAAGGCCACAAATATAAGAGGAAGTGGAGAAACGTTTGCTTATTTTTATAAATTAGAAACAGCTAGCAGGGGACAGTCTTAGCCAAGATACAATTTGTGGCAAAGCAAGACAATTGTATGGAGATTTGATTAAAAAAAAGGATCCTGGCATTGCTCCTGAAGAGTTCGATTTTAAAGCAAGCAGAGGATGGTTCGACAAGTTGAGGAAAAGAAGTAGGATACACTCCGTGATTCGTCATGTGGAGGCAACCAGTTCAGACAAGGAA
Organism: Hippocampus abdominalis; assembly: GCA_018466805.1. NCBI lineage: Eukaryota > Metazoa > Chordata > Actinopteri > Syngnathiformes > Syngnathidae > Hippocampus > Hippocampus abdominalis. The sequence goes on from CM031707.1 coordinate 15,565,139, forward strand.
GCTGCCGAAAAGTTTAAACTTTAAAGTTGAGTTTGAAAATCTCATCAAGGCCGAGGAATGTCTTCCCCAGCAAACTTTTAATATGAACAAGACTGGACTTGTGTGGATAAAGTGGTTCAGAAAATCGATGGAGGGATGTTATGTAGGATTGCAGAGAGAGAGTCCATAGTTACAGCCATTACTTTAAGGTTTATTAGTTCAAGGTGTAAAATAATGTAATCTGCAATGAAAAGAAATGTTGTTGTTGCAGCGTCAAAGCAAATATTGGAGGTTCACTGGAACACAGTCAAACCTCGGTTTTCTTCCATAATTCGTTCCAGAAGGCTGTTCGAAAAACAGATTTGTTTGAAAACCGAAACCACGCTCTTTTTAAAATAAAAATGTTGACTGAACACGTCTGCTCACAATGGAAAGCAACACGAGGAAGCGTCACTTCCTCGTCTACCCGAAGAAGAGCCACTTCCTCGTGTAAGGAAGGCGAGAGGAGTCAAGTGACGCATTCAAGTGCGCTCAGTTTGTTCGAGAACCGAAATTTGTTCGTCACCCGAGGCATAAAAAACTCGAAATTTTGGTCGAAAACCCAATTGGTCGAGAACCGAGACGTTCGAAAACCGAGGTATGACTGTACTTAAAAAAAACAAAACTATTTTACACAAATAAAAGGCTCCATATCACCTGTGACCCAAATTAGGTTTCACTTTCAGGACCCAAAGGTTTCAGTTCAAAGCAACTTTAATATCACACAGAGACTACCCAAAGAAAATGCAACTACTTTTTCACAGCACCGTAGTTTGCTGATGAAGTTGAACAAAAACAAACTTTAGACATTTGTCAAAATTAGGACAATAAGTGAACATCTGGGTTGAGTGTCTTAATTGCTAAAATGATGTCTGATGATGATGATGATCGATAATTTATTCTGCAGCTAATGCTACAAAAATCTAATAAGACCACACATTCATTCTGGTTCTGTGTACTGCGGACGAAAATGGATGGATGGATGAAATTGTACTTGGGTGCGTTTTTTTTACACAATCCAGACACACACACACAATCTATTAGATTACAAACCATTTAAAGGTCAAATGTCCATTAAGTGTCTCCTTTAATAAGATGCTCGTGTCCATGTGTGCCCTGCGATTGGCTGGCAACCAGTCCAGGGTGTACTTCCCCAATTGCCCGACATTAGCTCGGGCAGGTTCCAGCAACCCCGCGACCCTCGTGAGGGTAAGTGGCTTCGATGATGGCTGGATGGGGGAAAAAAATGCTTCTTTTAACCTTTTCATGCACCAATAATAATAACCTGTAACCTGATAAAATGTCCACTGTAGTCACCGCTGTCCCTGAAAGGGTTAATTTTTTTTTTTTTTTTAGAACACATCCTCTATTTTACTTGACACATTTGCAGGCTCTCCAGAGGCACTAACTCATCATTACCATCCCAATCTTGTCATAATTTTTTCATAGATTATGATATCACGTCTGACCTTTTCCCGAAATCGATACATATCCCGCCAGCCTGAATCTTAATAATTTACAATACTGGGTTGTATGTATCCTGAAAGCTTCTGTCCTATTCAATCATCAGGCAGCGACTCATCCATTTTGAACATTTTCAAATCGGCAGTCCCTCAAGATTAGCTCACCGTTGCGCTAACCACCCGACAGTCACAAATGAGTCCCGGCCGGCAAACGGGAAGGAAACGGGTGTTGCGTCAAAGCTGCCTTGCAGATGAATTTAGTTGAAGCCACGTGATCATTTTGACACGTGATAAACGTCAGATGAAAATAGAACATTCCCCCCGTCGTCTCGACTGACATACAGTCAAACCTCGGTTTTCGTCCATAATCCGTTCCAGAAGGCTGTTCGAAAACCGAAACCAAGCTCTTTTGAAAATAAAAATATTTACTGAACACGTCTGCTCACAATGGAAAGCAACACAAGGAAGCGTCACTTCCTCGTCTACCCGAGGAAGCGTCACTTCCTCGTGAAAGGAAGGCGAGAGGAATCAAATGGTGCATTCAAGTGCACTCAGTTTGTTGGAGAACCGAAATGTGTTCGTCATCCGAGGCATAAAAAACTCGAAATATTTGGTCGAAAACCGAATTGGTCGAGAACGAGACGTTCGAAAACCGAGGTTTGACTGTACTTGTTTTCCTCACCGCTTAATTTTTGTCAATAATCTTCAGGTACGAGTTGCAGTGGAAGCGCCACCATCCATTTCAGTTATGTGCGGCGCTTTGCTGCTTTCACTCTGTTGACAATGTTTTGACGGCTCGCTGATGAATATGTCTACCCAAATCCAGCCCTGCGTTCATACAAACAAATTTGCTACTAGACAGTTTATGAGCTCACATTTGATCATGTAATCTTTAACATGGCCGTCCCGGCATTAACAAAATCTTTACTCTAATAACGAAGCGGAAAATTATCTTTTTTTTTTGTCTTATCTTTAAGAGGCTTTGCCACGTTGACTTTTTATTTTTGGTCTGCTCTCTCAATTGAATGCTAATAAATGACTCCCGTCACGCTTCACCTTATTCTCTCAAGGTCCAGAGACATTACCATCCCATTTATTATTATTCCTCGATACGTCCGTCTGTCGTCACTTGGCAAACATCCACGTTTCGTCCCCTCATTCAGTCATTGACCCGCAGCCTCGAAACGCAAAGGCCTCGGGTCGAGCTGCCAGTCCCCCATTTTGAAGTCACTGGGATTATTCATGTCTGACCTTGATAACATTAGCACAACAATAGCCTTTTCAAGCAGCTCATAATTTGCGGTTGGGTGTCAAAAACAAAACCTGCACTTGCATTTTTCAGTATGCTTGAATGTTAATGACAGCATGTCCGGTGTGTTATTTGCATACGTTTACGCATATAGTATCGCATTTTGCTCCTCAATAGCTATTCACATTGTAATTACAGCCTCGGGTCACATGTGACAGGGATTTGCTGTGTCGCCGGGGGTCGATCCTGAGTAATTCCCGAGAGAGCCCCCAGTCACATGTTGCCGAAGCAGGCCAGTAATGTTCAACACATACAAATGGAGGTCTCGACACCATGCGTGCAGATCTTCGCTTTCATTTAAACGCTACGTTTGCTGATTGGGTATTCTTCAAATGATTGGCTTTTGAAGGACCCTGGGGGAAAAAAAAATTTTATAAAAGTGGACCGGCATCCCCCCCACCCCACACCCCCCACCCTACCTCCAGCAAATGAACATCAGTCTATTTGTGGAGTGGCGAGGAATAATGTGGCCCACTTCCACATTAACCTTCTGTTTAGTAGCGTGGCATAATCAGCTTCGGTACAGATGGTGCACCGGGCACACTGTCATTTGAAACTTTTTCAAGAGATGAGCCGAAAACAGAAGCACGCTGTGACCTACATGCACTTGTCTCAATGAGAATTAACAGATGTTATAGGGAGAAGCTGCCATTTAAATATCATGTGGAGAAAAAATATATACAGTATACCGTATTGCCCCGAATATAAGACGGCCCTGATTATAAGACGACCCCCTCTTTTTCAAGACTCTAGTTTGAAAAAAGACTTTTTGAACACCAAATTAATTTTTATACAGCAAATAATTACAGTACATCTGAAACAAATGATTATTACAATATATTTGAGAGAAAAAGCATGGAGCCACTAGATGTCGCTAAAGAGCCGCATGCGACTCTGGACCCGCGTGTTGCCGACCCTGGGGAGTCAATTTCAGCATTCGCTTCAATGATATCTGGCGCCATCTAGCGTCGTGAATTGGTATAATGTCTAGACTCCGAATATAAGACGACCCCCACTTTCTCAGTCTTATTGCAATGCAAAAAACACCGTCTTATATTCGGGCCAATACGGTAATTTTTTCCCCACACAATAATCAGTAAACATCATTTGTTTGAAAGTGGCAACAACAAGGCGGGAGGGGGGGGGGGTCATTTTTACATTTCCTCATGGGGGCTGTTACCTTTGTGTAGCAAAATGCCACCCGCAATGAGACGAATAAAGGTTTTCTTATTCTTATTCTTATCCTAAATTGGAGTTTCTTAATTAGATTTTCCCCGCATACGTTAAAAAAGCAGTATAGCTCAATGTTAGCCAAGGTTGCTGCTCTCGACACAAGCAACACCAATTCCCACAAGGAAGTGGCTAACAAAAAAACAAAAACAAAAACAAAAAGCAACACTTGTTACTTACAGCGATTGGAACAAAACGATGTTTAATTAAAAATTGTGACAGATTGTAAACTGAGAATGAGGCAGTCGTGGAAAATGGTCACATTCATCAACTCACTTGTTTTCCTGATAATTACCAAACAACAGCACTCAACGGGCCTTCCAGAAGCCTTTGAGCAGCAGACATTTCTCATTGTCTCGCAGTTCTGACAGTAAATAGTAATCATTGGTAAGCTGGACATAAGAATAAGAATAAGAATAAGAAACCTTTATTTGTCCCGCACTGGGGAAATTTGCAATCTTCAGCAGCATAATTGAAGGGGGGGTAGAAAGAAAAACAAAGTATTGCATGCACAAATAAATGTTCGAGAAGAAAAATAGAGCTGTACACGGTACAGAATGCAATATCATAAATACAAAATACAAAAAATACAAAATATAAGGTGGCTGTGCTATTTACAATGTATGGATGGGTTGAGTCAGTTTTTCATGTGTGTTTATTGAGCAGCCTGACAGCAGTCGGTAGGAATGAGCGGCGGTATCTCTCCTTCTTGCAGCGCGGGTGTAGTAGTCTCTGGCTGAAGGAGCTACCCAGTGCTGTCAGGGTGGGCTGGAGGGGGTGGGAGGGACTGTCCATCATAGCTTTTAGTTTTGATAGCATCCTCCTGCTGCCCACCTCCTCCACAGTGTCCAGGGAGCAGCCCAGGACAGAACTGGCCCTCCTGACCAGTCGCTGCAGTCTGTTTCTGTCCCGGGCCGAGATGCTGCATAAAGTTCAATGTGAGGAGTGAGAAGGGAGTCTGGTTATCTCATTCTGACCCGCATCTCCCCCGATTTTCCCTTGAGCTGATCTGGAGTTGAGGGAGACCATGAGCTTAGAACGTTATTAACTTTTTCACATCAACGAGCGGCGATTAGCCGCGATCGAACCCTGCGCCTCTGCGCTGTGAGGTCAACGCACTAACCACCCGACCATTTGTTGTATCATTTAATGAATTGCATTCCCCGCTTCTCTGATGAAGTTCTTCCAACAAGTAAACATAAAATGCTGCTTTTAAATTTAAATGAAACAAATCAAGTAACTGACATCTGTCAGTTTGGACAGTTTTAGCAAGTCATTTCTGAAGCTTGAAGCATAAACGGTGATGACATGAAACAGTGGTGAACCTTCCCAGGGTCGAGAAGGTCACAAAGGAACGCCAGATCCGGCACAGGTGTCAAACTCAAGGCCATATCCGGCCCGCCACGTCAGATCCGGCCCGCTAGTGTGATAGTCTGGGGCTGCGATGCTCGATCAGGACCTGGATGATTTGCTGTGAATTATGGAACCATGAATTCTGCTCTTTACCAGAAAATCCTGTGGGAGAATGGCCAGCCGTCACTTTCTGACCTTTAGCCGCGGCGCACTTGCTTTCTGCAGCAAGACAGTGATCCAAAACACACCAGAAAGTCAACTTCTGAATGTCTTGGGGAAAAGGAGTGCCCTACGCGAAGAAATCTAGTCAAAAATATCCTCTGGCATTTAGGGGTATGCACGGTCGTTTCAGTATGTGTGACTGGCATTATTATTAAGAGGGGGTCCTTGGCAAAAATTCTCCCCTGTAAACCTTGAGAAGCCTTGCTCTAGGCTAGGACCATGAGGAAAGAAATCTTACAGTCAGGTGGAATTATCCTATAAGGGAAGGGTTGATGTGTGGTGCTCTCAGTCGACGGATGCTAGGAATAGACAAGGACATGATGGGAAAATGGCTTGGCTCAGTTCAGAGGTGCACGACAAACGCTTTTATTATTGATGTCTTATTTTCTGCTCTGAATGAAACAATCTGCTGAATGCTGCTCATCTATGCATGCGGTGAATACAACATTCCGGTTATAGCACGCAGGCTGCTCCTACAAGCCGAGTACCAATTGTAATTTCCGAACAGAACTAACAATGAAAGCGAACTTCCTTGACCGTAAAAAGCACAATGATACACAACATAAACGGATCAAACGGCGGTGGGAATCAAAACGTGACGTTCAAGATGCAAGAGGGGATTAACTGGGCAAAGGCATATCGACCAAGATTTTCTGGCAGAGGTAGACACGAGCGGCAGAAGACAATGAGGGCCCCGAGCGGCGCGGTGGGGGTGAGGAGCTGGACAAGGGTGAAGCCAGGTGCGGTTAATGACATAACTGCACCGCGGGAGGACGAAGCATTAGTAACCATGAAAACAAAGAGCAAAACTGAGCTGTATGAGCAATCACATGAAATACCATCCATCCATCCATTTTACGATCCGCTTTATCCTCACAAGGGCCACGGGGGGTGCTGGAGCCTATCCCAGCTGTCTTGGGGCAGTTGGCAGGGGACACCCTGAACTGGTTGCCAGCCAATCGCAGAACAACCATCCGCCCTCACACTCACACCTAGGGACAACTTTAGAGTGTTCAATAAGCCTGCCATGCATGTTTTTGGAATGTAAGAGGAAACTGGAGTACCCGGAGAAAAGCCACGCAGGCACGGGGAGAACATGCAAACTCCACACAGGGAGGCCGGAGCCGGGATCGAACCCACAACCTCTGCACTGTGAGGTCGACGCTAACCACTGGCGCACCGGGCCGCAAATGAAATACAGTCAAACCTCGGTTTTCGGACGTCTCGGTTCTCGTCCAATTCGGTTTTTGACCAAAAATTTCTAGTTTTTTTATGCCTCGGATGACGAACAAATTTCGGTTCTCAAACAAACTGAGCGCACTTGAATGCACCATTTGACTCCTCTCGCCTTCCTTACACGAGAAAGTGACGCTTCCTCATGTTGCTTTCCATTGTGAGCAGACCTGTTCAGTAAACATTTTTATTTTAAGAAGAGCGTGGTTTCAGTTTTCGAACAATTTCGGTTTTCGAACAGCCTTCTGGAACGGATTATGGACGAAAAGCGAGGTTTGACTGTACCTTTAAATGCAATGGACCGTGCAATGGAGAAAAAAAATGGCGTGCTGAATCCACTCCATTTTATTTTGTCAAGTTGCAGCCTTACTTAGTCTTTGGCGAGAGCTCACATGAAAGTAGAAAACCTAAAAAAAAACTGAGAACTTGACAGACTAACAAGCCACGGGTTACAGCGAGGCCACCAAAGTGACTTGGGCAGCTCACAGACATGTGTGCTGGCCAGCCCTGTATTAGATGATAAAGTGAAGTGCCGTAAGTGAACCCAATGTTATTATTAATGTCACCCAAGAGTAAAAGTAGGACCGCTTCTGAGTGATGTCCATTGTGTTTCGGCAATAATAGAGCACGGCACCGGTGTGCGGCCATTCGGCTGCTGCACGCTTAGGTACCGAGTCACTTGTATTTTATGACTGTTTTGGGGCACTTGAATTGTACTTCTGTTGTTTGGGAGCATGCCTGAGATCAAAACTATTCACGTTATGACTCACGCCATTCCATGCTATTGCATTTTAGATCACACGAATTCATCTCGCTAAATTCAACTCAATATTTTGTCCTCGATGTGACTAAACCTAATTCCAGCCGACGACGTTCTCAGCATCCCTTTAGTGCTTCCTTAAGACAGACGTGTTGGGAATTGGAGCCACACGACTGAGGAGGCACACACTGTACCTCGTAGGCAACACGGGCGTGTGTCAAATCAATACAGGACCAAGTGCGTGAAAGGGATATTAATCCGTTGGAGGAACAATGTCAATGTCACATCCACGACAAGCGTGCAGTGGAGCCAAGCTGCTTATGAATTGATGGTTTAATGCTAAAATAAAAACACCTGCACTATAAAAAAAAATCAAATATATATATATATATATATATATATATATATATATATATATATATATATATATAGTAAACATTCCCATCCCCGGAATTCTATGAAAAGGAATATCCTTCACCCGTAATAAAAACCTATGCATTAACATTTTGACTACGATATTACATGTTACCGGAACTACGTAAGCGGAAATTCCACTAGCCGTAACCCGGATGGAGACGTCATGCAGCGGGAGCTTAGATACACGCAACGCTCCACCCGATACGCGGAAAGACACCAACGGAGACACCTTTTCACTTCTCATTTTTTGATAATCAGATTCGAAACGACGACGTGTAAGTGAGTTTTTATTGGCGTGCGTTTTACTGTAATTGCGAACGATTTCTAACGTTATTTACTTACGTCCTGTTGATCGCGGCACTAGCTTAAAAAGCAACGCCCACTCAACACAACTGGAGAGGATGGAAGAAACGTGTTTGCTTCGCCGTTTATGTCATCGAATTCGAAACGACTATGTGTCAGAGACTTTTTATTGGCGTGCGTTTTACTGTAATTGCGAACGATTTTAACTTTATTTACTTTCGTCCTGTAGATCATGGCATAGAAAACGAGGAAGAACCCAACAAAACAAAACAACCTAAAATAGATTCATTTTTTCCCAAGACTGAAAAAAATCAACATTAAAATACTGTACATACTATACTGTGTTGTGTTTTTTTAAATCTACACCTGTACTGTATACTGTACTGCTGTTTTTGTTATATAAACAGTTTTTGGACAGTATATTTTTGCATTTTATTGCTTGTGTTGTTACACATGCAGTTTTCAACATACTTGCAGGTTCATAAAGGACATGTACCATGCTCATTTCCCAAAAGAGGAATTTCTGTTATAAGGACAGATTGGACAGCGCAAACATGAGTCCGTACTAGAGAATATTTACTGTATATTCATTCATCCATCCATCCATCCATTTTCCAAACCGCTTCATCCTCACTAGGGTCGCGGGGGGTGCTGGAGCCTATCCCAGCAGTCTTCGGGCAGTAGGCGGGGGACACCCAGCCAATCGCAGGGCACACAGAGACGAACAACCATTCACGCTCACACTCACACTCACACCTAGGGACAATTTGGAGTGTTCAATCAGCCTGCCAAGCATGTTTTTGGAATGTGGGAGGAAACCGGAGTAAAACCCACACAGGCCCGGGAAACCGGAGTACCCGGAGAAAACCCACGCAGGCGCGGGGAGAACATGGGGCTCCACACAGGGAGGCCGGAGCTGGAATTGAACCCGGCACCTCTATATATATGATATTGGTGGTAGTGGTACACTTGCCGGACTTGTGTGTGGGCAACGTGGGATTGGTTCCCACTCAGTGACGGTGGTCATGTGGGTGCGAATGGTCGTTTGTCTCGATATGTGCCCTGCGACTGACTGGCGAGCAAGTCAGGGTGTAGTCTGCCTTCCACCTGAGGTCATCTGGGATAGGCGCCGCCCAGTCCTCGACCCTGTTCAGGATAAGTAGTATTGAAAATGGATGCGTGCGTGTCCTTGTGGGTGTGTGTGTGTGTGTGTGTGTGTGTGTGTGTGTGTGTGTGTGTGTTTGTGTGTGTGTGTGTGTGTATATATCTGCCTCTGTGTGTGTGTGTGCGTGTGTGTGTGTGTGTGTGTGTCTGCCTGCCTGTCTATCTGTGTTAATGTGTGTGTGTGTGTGTGTGTTTCTGTGTGTCTGTGTGTACACACACTTATATTTCAGCTAATATATACACAAGCATACATACTTTTTAAAAACCTATATTTACCTCCAGCTTCACTATGGGGCATTGTACTGCTTGCAAATTATTTTGACCAAAGAAGGCCCAGTTGCAGAGAGGCTGTGAATGTTTTGCAGCGGTCATTTTGAGACCTTCGGACACCCTCTCAAGAGGCCTCGTCTTTCACTCGCCATCATTCCAGCCCAAATGTTCACGCTGCCAATTCCTTGTTGACATGGCAGCCTTGTTGGGACATTGATGGCCAGCTAGGAAGCCATCCATTATTCCATCCGCCTGCACCATCCAACGCAGCCCGGCGTTCATGAGTGAATACATCTATTCTTAATTAGCATGTACCTCATGCAAATGTTTGTCTTTTGGGAATTGGTTTCTGAGTGGCCAAAATACACGATTGCAAACCTGAGGAGGGCCTGCTACGAGGCAGCTGTCATTTCTGACTTGCTGCTCATCAGTGGCTTCTTAACAGCTGGTGTCTTATTAGGAAGCATTAGCTTGACAGAATTTGTGATTTGTTTGCCTGTATCGAAAACATCTTATTTGCTCTCTGAGTCACACACAATTGTTTGAACAGTATGTCAACTTGAGTTGTTTTGGGGAAGAAGTTTTCTGTTTTTTCTTTCTTTTTTCCACTCCTGAAGTAAGTTTTCATTCCTTTCACAACTGTTTTTATGTCATTAGCAGATACATAAGTATGCCGTAAAACTGTTCCTTGCTCAATTATGTGAAACAACGACTTTGTAAAGTGACGCTTTCCTACTCAAGAAACTTGGAAGAAAGAGGGAAATGGATATTTGTTGAACCTTTTCACTGGGAAAAGATTGAAACACATATGCTCTCCGCCCCCCTGTCGGTGCGAGTGTTTGGGACAAGCCCCTAGGGGAAGATTATGAAAAGGCTTTGCCCTCCACTTACAGCGACTCTACACACTAACTTGCCTGAAGCATTCCAAAGAGCTGTCAGATTGTTGTTCTTCTCCGAGATGAAAAAAAATGATCAGAGTGGATCATTTTCTGGCCACTGCAGGTTCCAGCAAATACAGCAAAGAGGGCTACCCCCCCCCCCCCTCCCACACACACACACACACTATCACAGGATTCGTTTTGGGTGGGAAACTGCTGCAGAAGTATCACATGCAACACTAAATTTGTGTCTGTATGTGTGCTCATCTCTGACAGATTATAAAACGTGGATTTAGGCCATGTTTTTTTCTGGTTTATACGTTCAAGCCACCTGTCCTGTTTTTGGGGGCGGGGCATGAACCAAAGAAATAAGTGGAATTGTCAATAATTCACAATAATTCATGCCTTTGTCACATCTTGGCTGGATTACGATAATGCACTTTACTTTGGAGTCAGCCAATCCTCCATGAAGCGTCTCCAGTTGGTCCAGAATGCTGCTGCTCGCCTCTTGACTGGTACTCGTAAAAGGGAGCACATAAATCCTACTCTGGCATCCCTTCACTGGCTCCCGATACATTTTAGAGTTGTTTTTTTAAGACACTATTATTTGTTTTCAAATCTTTAAATGGCCTCGTGCCACCTTACCTCTGCCCCTACACACCTGAAAGAGTTTAGTCAAATATCACAGCTTGAATTATTGTTCAAGTGACTGTTAAAAAAATAAATAAAAAATCTTGCGGTTCTCAACGTTATTATTTTCCACACAAGATCATTTGAACACACATCACATCTTTCAACGGACAATTCGCAAACGGCGGTAATATAAAAAAATGGCTAAAAACATTTTTTTATTTATAGAGTGTGTTGGTAATCATGAGCATGATACAATCCAATGAATGAATGAATGAAATGGGCTGAAGTGTGTTTTTGAGAGAGCACTTATCAGACAACGCTCACAGGTACCCGTGAAACATAAAAAATGCAAGAAAACCTCTGGAAATGCCCACAGATGAAGTTTCCTCTTGGCTTCAGATAACCGATTTGATCATCTGGACTGAAAGATTTCATTTGGCCATATTTCTCTGTCAGCTCCAGACAACGTGCCACGTTGGCGAGGCGTGTTCATTCTCCAAGACAATTTACGATCTACGCTATGAAAATGATGAAATGACAATCACGCTACGCAGACGACGACAATGAAACACATTTGTATGCACGGGTGGGCGTCGCAAATCAGAATCATCACTTGACATCTCGATGTGTTGCCGTGACATAATTTCACATTAATATCATGTCGACTCTGCATCCAATTTATTGAACTCCACCACTCTCGGCTATGCCCACAGTAAGTCAATTTTGACGAGGGGTGGGGGGGGGGGGGGGGCTATTTTGTAATTGCGAGTTCCAACCTTTAATGCAAATGTTTATATTTCCTGGTTCTAATTTAGCCAGCTTGCCAAGCGATATGCGCGGCTCAATTGGCGCGAATCATGAATGCGGTTGCAATAAACTTCAATGATCTCGTAAAAACTCTATTCTTCAATTTGGGTCAGCACTGGATAAGACAGTTCCCGCATCAATCTACCCAGTAGCACAATGACCTGAATGGTGAACAGCTAAAGGAGAAAAACAAAATTAAGAAGAATAATTTTTCCAGTTGTTGACATATTCGGGGCGCCAGTAAGATTGCCGTTTCCTTCGTTCACACACGCTTTTAGAGAGCAGGGCAGTTTTCTATTAATGTCACACTTGGGGGGCACTCTTAGGTTGTACACGTTTTTTTTTCCCCCAATGGAATAAGCATGAGCGTGCATAATAAGCGCAGATAGGAAATGAGATATACTTGCGCCATGCAAGTGCGCTGCGTGACAAAAAATAACTTCAACTCAACCTTTCCAGAAAGCTTTTTTTTTTTTATTTGACTCCTCCAAAAACGACGTTAGTTCACAGTGTTTGTGTTAAACCAGACAGAGGTCGACTCTGATTCATATAAAAGTGCTCGGAGAATTGCCTATCATGATAACGATTCATTTGGCCCATCCAGGATATAAATCACGGTTGTCATTCCATAAAAAAAAAAAAATTATCACGACCCGTCTGAGAGGACAGTGATTGACATCGCCTGAGAGAGACATAACATGATCTATAGGCAAACTCATGAGAGCGATGAAACAAGCTTCCTGGATGTAAATCAACCCATGTGAACTCGTAATTAGCAATCAGTCATAGAGACACCGTCTCTAATGATTCCGACAGCCAAATACCAGACCGTCTTAATTTCCGACCGCGTCACAATCAGTCATCGCAGCCTGACTGATGATTGAGAAGAATGTCTGAGGCATCAATCTCAAGGTGTATGGTTGGTTCAATGCTTACTGGCTTCGACTTCCAGGGTTCTCATACTCGGCAAACTTTGAAACCATCTGTCGGTGGAGGGGCGTTTTGTGTAATTCTCATGAAATGTTTGCTGAACAACTCATTTCCACCTTATGTTATCAGCCATTTGTGAGAAGTCCAATCGAATGAATGAAATCGAAGAGAACATGACCAGCAAACCGACTGCGAGTCCGGTCGCAATGCCTGTTAATGGCGGCTGTTCAGAGTGGGAGTGTCCTGCCATAACTAGCAAACGGTGGTGTTTTCAGTTCAGCGATTTTTTCTTTTACTATTCATGTATGTACAGCACAGGTGTCAAGCTCAAGGCCCGGGGGCCAGATCTGGCCTGCCACATCATTTTATGTGGCCTGCAAAAGCATATTAAACATGTCAACTTGCATAATGCTTGCTAAAATCTCGACCAAAATTTAAAATTCAAAATGTGATAAATAAGAGACATATTGTCAGCATTTGCTTGTTACCAAACCCCCCGTTTCAGTAACTTAAACAGTAGTTGAATAAACCGTTATTATTGACTTTTTTATATGGTTTCAGTCATAACGGCCCTCCAAGGGAAACAGTCACTAAAACGTGGCCAATGACAAAAATGAGTTTGACACTTCTGATATCCACTAAAACAATAAGTCTCAAAAGCCTTTAAAGTTCTGATTTTGGAAATACCTCGAATTCAATTGTTATGTTTTGATGACAAATCACCCTTTTTTGCTTTCGCTGTCTGTTGTATTTCATAAATCCGCCCTCTGTTGTAAAATTTGTTGTCTGGTGTTTGTCTGAGAAAAAAAAATACACCAAGAACAGTCCGCCAAGCCACGGGCACTGCGATTGCGACACGGTGACACAAAATGATATTTACCAGATAAGCTAACAGTTAACCCAATGGCTTCTTCTACTTCTTCTTCTATGACACTTTCCTGTGGCTTTTTGCTGCCTCCCACAGTTCAGTCTTGGCACTACAAGGGCCATTTGTTGGGGCAGGGGTCGGCAACCCAAAATGTTGAAAGAGCCACATAGGACAAAAAAAACAAAAAACAAATTGTCATGGATCTGTTTGTGACCAACACGTGGCACTGTGAGGCTCTGCCTGCAGCTGCACACCTGTTGGCCATTGTGTAATTAGTGCCACTTTAAAAGACTTGATGCCAGACCACTCAGTGTCGGGTCATTGTTTGCTTGTTAGCAGCTGTCAGGTTTGTTTGTCATGTTTGTTTCGTTTGGTGATAGTTTTTGCTTCAGTCATGGTTTTGTTTGACACTTTGGATTGTTTTTGCTTTTGTGACTTTGTTTGTTCTGGATTTAGTTTCTGTATTTCAATACAATTCATCAAGTTCACCCTGCTCCTCTCTCCTGCCTGCTTTTTGGGGTCCACCACCACCTCGCAACATGACACAAATATGTCTGACGGTCTCAGAATTGTTTGTTATTCATTCCTTTGTTGTGTGTTCACAAACGCCCCCCCCATAGAATTTATTTTGTGATTTCTTCGCTAGATTTTTTGTTTTGGTGCATTATTTCCACTTTTCTCAGTGTCAGTGAAGTGATCATGAATTTCCGTTTTTGGGAGGTTGTCTTTGAACGCCTCTCGAGTCAAGAGAAGAGAGAAGGCACGGAGTCGGACGCAGACGTGTCTGTGTTGGTCGAGACTGTCAAAAGCATAAATAAAGTGTACGTTTTAAAAAACCAACACCACAGCTCTCCTTTTTCGGAGCTGCAACATGTATCGATATCTATTTGAGCTATATTAGCCTACTATCAAAATCTTTTTCCATTTTCAAACATGTTTTTAATAAAGTTCCAGGGAGCCACTAGATGTCGCTAAAGAGCCGCATGCGGCTCTGGGGCCGCGTGTTGCCGACCTCCGGGTTGGGGAGAAGACACTAATGATACTGTTATGTGAGCAGTGTGCTAATGACCTTCAGTGCAACACACATTATTCGAGCAGGAAGCAGGCACTTGAAAATGTTGTCCTTGTCATGTTGAAGTGTGTATTCTGTCCATGTTTAAACATAATGTACAACTATCCCATGTCAGCATGAGAACACACACATCACCATGCCTGCAAGTAGACCTTTGCATCATCCATCACCCTTGGATCATCAATCACTTGATTGAATCATCAATCACTTGATAATGATATCAGTACTTCCTTGTTGGAGACAATGTGGAGACACACAGATTTTCGGAAAGCACCTGGTGATACAAGCTTAGATTAGTTTCAGGAGAAACAGAGTCCGATGCCGCATCATAGGTTTTGGCACCGCCCCTGATGATATAAATGTGTTGTGAATCTCTTACACCTTCGCACTCGTGATCCGCAGCCATTGCCTGTACACCGCGGGTGCCCGGAATATTTTGCAAATAAAATCTTCGAAGGGACTGTTCATCGGCTCCAGCCTGTATTTGAATAACCAACATCCTCATCGTCTGAAATTAACGAACATGCGAAGGAAGAGTAAGGTTGACTCTGTCCCCCAACAGGGTTTCTCACACTTTAAAAATCCATGAAGCCCCAAAAGGTCCGCCTAAAAGGCTTTCAATCACAAACCCTTGCATGAGGACTTGTTGGCTACGGGTGGGGACACCCGACTTGCGACTCCTCTTTCTTGGATCTCAGTCTGTCTTCGAAGCTTGTCAGGACTGCTTTTGCTGAAAGTCAGGTTTCACTCAATAAACCCGTGTGCAGCAATAAGCTCCAAGCGATGCCAATCACCCCGCACATCCTGCTCCTCGGAAAGGGAACAAGGGGGGTGGGTGGGGGGGGGGGGGGCACAAGACATCGGTTGTCCACACGTGATAGGAATCGCATTTGGAGACAGAGGCGGACGGCAAGGGGCAAGGAACGAGAAAATAGACTGTACGTTGAGAGAAGATCCCTTCAGTGCATATGTGTAGTTCCAGTGTGTGTGTGTGTGTGTGTGTGTGTGTGCATTTACTGTATGTGCAGTTATTTTTGATGAATGCGACCTGACGGATGCTGTAACCCCAAAGCCTGCCCCTGCTTTCTCTTTAGCCCTCCTGTCATGACTGAATATCAATGTCAAGCCACCTTCCCTTTTTTTTTGTACTGCAAGGACACAGAACACACACACGCACACACACACACGCACACACACACACACACACACACACACACACACACACACACACACACACACACACACACACACACACACACACACACACACATCTTGAAAACAAGTTTTAATTCATAGACTTGCTCCTCAGCATGAGACTCTTGTTTTTTAGTGTTTGAATGTGTTGAGTGCTTCTATGTTATTAAGGCATCCTTTTAACGGTCTCTGTTTTGTCATGACCGATTTTCAATTTGTGTACAGCACTCTGAAAGCCAGCACTGGTGGTTTTTACACCGCAATACAATACAATACATCCTGATTCATACTGTATAATGCTTTCACAGCAGCTGCGGCTGTAGCAAAGCGCTTTGCAAAACAGTTGACATGAAGTAAGTAATGAACAAATTTTTTAAAATCGGCTTTTTTCAACATCACTTTTTAAAAGACCTCTCGAAATTAAGGTTCAGTAGATGCATTTGTTGTTATTGCAAAGTAGAATTTCATATCCAGGTATGACCATAATGGCTCCTTTTTCCACCGACTAGTTTCTTGAAAGTGTTATATGCTCACTAGTGACCTCGTTGTATAAAAGAATTTGATTAATTGGCCGGCGTTTAGAGTGCCTTGCCAAGCAACTACTCAGAAGAGCTCCACCGTAGTCATATTCAAAGCTTAGCGTTGGATTGTTCAAAGGTTAAAATAATACTTCCACAAGAATACAAGAACGGGAATAAAAAAGGCAAATGTGCCCATCTCAAAATGCTTTCTGCCTTCATCCGGACCCTTTGATGGTTCTATTTGGAATACATTTCACTTGACACTCTTGTGGTGTTAATCCTGAAATGCTCACCGCACATGACGTCTCGGCAAATACAATGACATGACCAAGGTGAGACATTTTTGTATGTTTGACCGACAAACTCTTTGGAGGTTTCCACCGTTGTCAACGATATTATATTCTATCTCCTGATGTGCATGAAGAAGACTCAATAATGATCTTCAGTTTTACACTTCATGTACTGTTGGGCCCTGTGTGGAGTTTGCATGTTCTCCCCGGGCCTGCGTGGGTTTTGTCCGGGTACTCCGGTTTCCTCCCGCATTTCAAAAAACATGCATGGCAGGCTGATTGAACACACTAAATCAGGTGTCGGGAACCTTTTTGGCTAAGAAAGCCATAAACACCACATATTTTTACATGTAATTCCGTGAGAGCCATATCATATATTTCAAAGTAAAAATACAAGTAATGTGTGCATTTTATGTAATTTCAACACTTTTAAAGTACAATAAGACTGAATGATTTTTAACAACATTGTTGTGCTGATGCTAATCAATGATGAGTATTTCTTACCATTAATGTGACTTCTCGTGCTGCATGGTTTTGCTGATGGTTTTGTAGTCTGGTTGATACTTGGTGAGGTTAAGCTTCATGCAGGCATTGAGACTTCCATCCGTTAAACGTGATCGTAGGTTGGTCTTAATGTTCTTTAGATGTGAGGCACATCGGCCACTATTTTCCACAGCAAATTACGGCAACCCCACTTGAACAGTGTCTCTGCCTCATCTGCGTTGCCGAGGCAATTGATAGATGGATAATTAGACACAACGACGTGTACGTTTGCCACTTTCCCGCTAAAATCGCCGCGAGCCGGTTCGCGCATGCGCAAACGAGTCTCAGATTATTATTTTTTTAATTAAAGATTTTTCTGCGAGCCATATGCAGCCCTCAAAAGAGCCATATATGGCTCGCGAGCCATAGGTTCCCGACCCCTGCACTAAATTGTCCCTTGGTGTGAGTGTGACCCCGGATGGTTGTTCGTCCCTGTGTGGCCTGCGATTGGCTGGCAACCGGTTCAGGGTGTCCCCCGCCAACTGTCCGAAGACACCTGGGATAGGCTCCAGCACCCACCGCGACCCTCATGAGGATAAGCAGGTCGGAAAATGGATGGATGGATGGTACTGTTGGGCCCTTAAGGAACCACACAACCCCCCCCAACACACACACACAATGTCACAGTGTCAAAGTGTCTCAGTCATTCCCAATCAGTTGTGGCCGCTTTGTGACCAAAATCAGAATCAGGCGATTTGCACCCAGGTTATCCCTCACGTCTCAGCATTGATAGACACCACGGCATAATCTAACAATTGCCTGCCACATTTCCCGGCGGATCAGCGGCAAGGTGGAAGTGGGGTTAGCCTCTGAATTAACTTTTAACACGCTCTCGGCGTGGGCGGCCCGGTAGTCCAGTGGTTAGCACGTCGGCTTCGATCCCAGCTCCGGCCTCCCTGTGTGGAGTTTGCATGTTCTCCCCGGGCTTGCGTGGGTTTTCTCCGGGTGCTCCGGTTTCCTCCCACATTCCAAAAACATGCATGGCAGGCTCGTTGGGCACTCTAAATTGTCCCTAGGTATGAGTGTGAGCGTGGATGATTGTTCGTCTCTGTGTGCCCTGCGATTGGCTGGCAACCAATTCAGGGTGTCCCCGCCTACTGCCCGAAGACTGCTGGGATAGGCTCCAGCACCCCCCGCGACCCTAGTGAGGATGAAGCGGTTCGGAAAATGGATGGATGGATGGACGCTCTCGGCATGACCTCGTTTAATAAAATTGTCGTGCCGGCAACTTTAGTAGCTGATGAGGGGAAATAACTGATTGTGCTAATTTCTGGAAAATGTACTGAGTGAAAAGTCAAAATGGAACAGCAGTCGACCGTTCTTTAATGAAACCGTGATTACCATTTAAGCACCGCAAGTGCTAATGCCAACTTTCGTCATTATTCTAACGTGGCTCATTTGAACTCTGCAGCAAAGGGCGCCTCTGCAAATATAATCAATCCGGTCCAAAATAGACAGGAGGCCACGTGTGTCAAATCAATATTTGTACGGTATGCAAATCAAGGAATGCGTAATAGTTCAGCTCATCCAGAAAAACACACACATGGATGTTCTTTCAGTGCGCTCACATTTTATTCAGCAAATAATGACACCATTGACTGTTTAATATACATTCAGGTGACCTTCACGACACAATGACGGAGACGTGCATCCATGACGTCCCGTTGCACAACAAGCCACTTTATTTCTGGCTGACTGACTGTCGATACCGAATCTTTGGTCATTTAGGACAGTCTGTTCCACCAAACGTTGGAATGAAACTGCACGTTTTGATGCCATCATTAGACGATGACGTGACCACGACCCTTTAGTCTATTCCTTCGTTTGAATCAGTGACGCGATTCGAAACAGACATACTTTTGTTGATTTTTGTGCAACTGAATAGCATATTTCTCCATCGAAGCTTGCAATCAAATTGCAAAAAATATATTTTTTTTTTAATCCCTGGGGTGACCTACAGGAGCCACATGGGGGCGGGTACGGGTAAACACTTGAATACTGCATTTTGGCATGATGATGGAAGTCCATCCATTTACATTTCATCCTTTGAATGAGCTGTAAGGCGCTGAGATGACTGCATTGGGTTACTCTGTCTGCTTCGCACTGTCTGTAAGGCTATTCTCAGTTTTCACACTCAAGGCTCTATTTTCATGCACAATACAAGTCTGGCGTGAGGCCCACGCACAAAAAAAAGGGGGGGGGGGGTGGATGTTTTGCACAGCCGACGTTATGATTGGAAAAATAGAGAATGAGATCATGAGTATAGAATGCATTCGATGAATTGATTCCAACAGTCATTCAGAAGGTTCAATGCGTGTCGTCATTCTAATTTTATGAATGAAAAATTACGACACCTCCTCCCCTCCCCACGTGTCGGTGGTGCGCCGAATCTGTTACCCTGTGCCCTGATCAAATTAACTAATCCCGCATTTGAATTTATGAGGCGAAAGCTAACAGTGGTTTCGCCGGACAGAAAGTTTAGTCGATTTTCAGCCGCCCAATTGTCAAGTGCGCGGGGCACATGTCAGGAGGAGCTCCCTCAGTCTGGCAGAACGCCCACCCTAACATACACCAATCTGCCAAATTCCCACACTGGCAAAACAAAGGTTGCACCAGCATGAAAATCTAGCCGCAGCAGATTTTACGCTGGAGCACCGCTGCATCATATCTGAATATCGAGGCCTCAGTATATTTAAAAAGAAAAAAAAACAGTTTCTGGCTACATAACAGTATTACGCGGCCAAGGGGTATGTAATTGGACTGGACATGTAAAAATATGAAATACAGTCAAACCTCGGTTTTCGTCCATAATCCGTTCCAGAAGGCTGTTCAAAAACCGAATTGTTCGAAAACCGAAATCACGCTCTTTTTAAAATAAAAATGTGTATTGAACACGTCTGCTCACAATGGAACGTTACACGAGGAAGCGTCTACCCGAGCGGAGTCAAATGGTGCATTCAAGTGCGTTCAGTTTGTTCGAGAACCGAAATTTGTTCGTCATCCGAGGCATAAAAAACTCGAAATTTTTGGTCGAAAACCAATTTGGTCGAGAACAGAGACGTTCGAAAACCGAAGTTTGACTATATTCCCCTTTCCATATTGGTCATATATTAAACAAAGCATCAGTTCCAACGACACTGACAAATCAACACAGACGGTATTCAGTATTCATAGAAATTTACACCAACACGTCTTTTTGTTTGCTTTTTTTTTTTTTTCCCCCAGAACAACAACATATTACATTACACATGAGGCAAAGCGGCAGCAGGCAGGCTGGATGGGCGCAGACAAATTCATCCTGCCCCAAGTCCGCGGGGGGCGCTCGTTAGTGTAATCCGTTGGGTGCGAACGGCGACATCCTGTCGAGACTGATCACGGCCTCGCAGTCCTCCAAGTCACACACGGAGTCGGTGGCGTTGTCGTTGTTGGCGGTGAGCTGCGAGATCCTGTCGAAAGTGTCCTCGCATTCCACCACGTTGGGGATAATGTTGACGTAGGCGTTGGCGATCTCCTTGTGGATCATGGTGTCCTGGTTGTAGGACACCAGCTCGTTGCTGATGTTGACCGTTTCGACGGGCGTGCTGGAGCAGAAGTAGCGGCAGCCCAACAAACTGGCGAAAGCTTTCCTGAACTCGGCGTTGAATGCGTAAACGATGGGGTTCAGGGAGGAGTTAGTCCAGCCGAACCACACGAACACGTCGAAGGTGGTCTCGCTGACGCAAGGCGGGCCCGCGTCCCGGTCCGTGGGCGGCTTGTCGCAGAACGGAACCATGCAGTTGAGGATGAAGAAGGGCAACCAGCAACACACAAAGACGCCCATAATCACCGAGAGGGTTTTGAACACTTTGGTTTCCCGCTTGATGGAAGTCTTTAAAGTGTTGTGGTGATGGCACTCCAGTCTGTTGGTCCGGCAACTTTGCGCGTGTTCCGCCGCTCTCTCGAGAGAAGCGATCCTCCTGATTTGGATTTGGGCAATCCGGTAGATTCGAGTGTAAGTCACGATCATAATCGCCACCGGGATGTAGAAACTAATCAACGACGAGGAGATGGCGTATTCTCGGCTCAGGCTGGAGTCGCAGTTCTCCTCCGTCGGACGAGCCGCCGAGGCGTTGCTTGTCCCGCCCGCGTCGTCCCCGCTGGCTTTGTGCCAGTTGAGCTGGACCGGTATGAATGAAATGAGCACGGACAGCGTCCAAGTGATACTAATCATGACGAACGCGACCCTCTGAGTCATTTTCCTCTCGTAGCGAAAGGGACTGGAGATGGCCCAGTATCTGTCCACGCTGATGATGCAAAGGTTGAGGATGGAGGCGGTGGAGCACATAATGTCGAAAGCCACCCAGATGTTACAGAAAGTACCAAACGGCCAGTATCCCGCCACCTCCGCCACAGCCTTCCACGGCATCACCAGCACGGCCACGAACAGATCCGACAGAGCCAAGGACACGATAAAAATATTGGTCACTTTTGTCCTCAAGTGGCGTGAGCGCAGCACCGCGGAGCACACCAAGATGTTCCCCAGAAGGGTCCACAGGATGAGGAGGAACAGCAAACACCCTGTGACGGCGCGCGCAACCACGCCGTCCCTCTCGCTTTTTTCGCCCGTCGCCTCCGATTCGGTGCCGTTCCATAAGATCTCCCTGAGCGGCACCGGCGCGGAGTCGGTCCCCTGAACCGACGACACATACTTCGCTGGGCTCTCCATGTGCCGCTTCAAGTGGCGCCGCAGCGCGCAGCCTCAGGCGGAAGGACGACCGCGCTCATTCCGACCGCGGGCTCGCCGCATGGTGGCACGCAGTGGACGGCGCGCGGCGCGCCGAGGAAGCTGCGTGCGACGTTCAAAAGTGAGCGCCGGACGTGCACTGAGCGGCTGGAACTGGGGGCACGCATAGGCGAGCTCATGTTGCAGCGTCGCCGCACCCGGTGCTCTCACCCGCCCACCCACCCACTCACTCGCACCGCGCCAGAGGGATTCCCACAATCAGCGCGCCCAATTTACCACTGTCAGGTGCTTCACGCCTCTTTTAAGGGTCGACGCAATGCGTTAGTGAGGAAAAAGAGCGCGACGTTTCCAGGGCTTCCTCGGCGCCTTGGAGGTTGCGCAATAGCACGATGAGCGCTTTGGAGAACTGTCCATGGTGTCCGCTATAACATTGCGCTTGCGGCTGTGCAACAGTTTCATTTGGGATACACGCGGCGCCTGGCTGCAGGCTGTTTGGTTGGTCTTAGACAGCAGTCTCTCGCCGTGCGAGTGATATTTTAAATGATTATTGTGAAGATAGAAGCCCACTATTGTCCTTCAGAAAAGAAAAGCAATTCATATTTGGTGTGGAAATGTCTTCATTTCACTCGTAAACCTGCAATCAGAATACAATTGCGAGACTAACTTTGTGGTTGTTGCGTTTCACTCCATACATGTTGGAGTGAGCAATGTTCAACATGTTTCTTCTCCAATTCCATGTTTTTATTCAATCCGAGGGAGACGTTACACATGCTTCGTATTGCGGAATGCAAATGACGGAGTTCCGCTTGAAAAAAAAAAAATCACAGCAGCGATCCGCATTATCACTCATAGGTGACCTTGACGTATAGTTTCATGCAGCTTGGCCGAGGGAGGTGCGTAATTGCGAAACGATGGCCCCTTCGGCAATCAATTACTTTTGGGACGATAGTTGTTTCTCCAGCAGCATGTTTCATTAAAACAAACCAATCAAAACCCACTCATCTATTCTTCCTCAAATGTATCCACATTTTTAATGAACATAGCAGGTGCATAAAAGGGGTTTGGTTGAGGAAGCAGGACCCGACCGGAGGGTCGTTGATGAAGGGGCATTCACCTGTGCCTGATTGGCACGCAGTCGAAATTGCGTTTTTTTTTTTAGAATATCCTTGAACCGACTCGAACAAGAGTGTGTGTCACCCATTTGAGGAACATTCAATCAAGATCGACCAACTGCAAAGAATAGACTCCCACAAATCCCACAAATACTGTCAGGTTTACCTCCCCCCCCCTCCTTTTGTGTGTGTGTGTGTGTGTGTGTGTGTGAAGTGTTACGCACTGCGTTAGAAAAGGGGTGTGAGGACTGCAACATGTCCGTGGTATTCCCTCACACACACACACACACACACACACACACAAAACACTCCACTCAATTGCCTGAGGCTTACTTCCACTTGCGGTGAGTGTGTCGCCCCTCCAGCACGTATCACCGTCACCGTGCACACAACCCTGCAAGTGACACGAGTGATGGTATTCTACGGGATCGCAAAAGGTAAATAGTTAATCACAAAAGTAAATGTAAGCTTATGTTATATTATTAATGATAATTTTATGTTTGAGCATCATATTATTTCATGTTAAGCATACCTAAATTATATTCTGTTGTTTAATAATTGCTTAGACATGTTTTTATGTTGCTAATTTCTGATTGGCTGTTAAAGTAAGAGAAGCAGGAAGTGATTTTAGTTACGAGAGTTCTCGAACATGCTGCTGTGCTGACGTCTTTTTTTCCTATTAATAAAACTGCATTTAAATGATTCCATCTCTCCTTTTGCCGTTCGTAAAGTAGAGCCATCCACTAAAAACAACGAAGCCCTCAACTTACATAAACAAGAAGAGAATGAGGCAAATAGACTTGGCCGGCCGGGATGAGAACGTTCGGGAAAAGAGCACACATCCCTTTACGTCAACGATTCCCAGCCAGTCTGCCGCGTAAAATCATCCGGTTTAAAATGTGTTCTTGATACACACTACAAATGTTCTGTACTTTGTTCACCAATCTCGCAAGGATAGGCAGAACAACGAAATGTTGTTCCACGATGGCAGACGGTTGAATTAAACTGGGCATTGGGCCCAGATTTTACACCAAAGTCAATTTGTGAGTAAACTGAACGGAGATCGTCATTGTTTCGGCGTGTGTGGCTCGTTTCGGGAAATGGCGGACATTTTCTGCCCCCTATGTGTTGTGTTTAATAAAACGCGTGGAGTCGGACTTTGTGCTCACTGTCGTTTATTCTCAGTAGCCACCTTTTATTGCAATACTTCGGCAACCGCCCACTTTTCGGCCGTGACGTCACGCCGTCGTAACATGACCCTGTGGCTGTGGTTATATGCCACATTCACCCCCCCCTTTTATAAAAGTGCAAAAACATTCAAACCTATTAATAGTGCACAACTTCAAAGCCAGAACATGGCCAACCTATCTGGGTAAACAGGGTAGACTACCCATTTACCCGCATAGCCATGTGGTTTATTCTGCCACATAATCAGACTATGTAGTCCCTGAGATACAGGGGCTGCCGACGAGCTCGAACAGGGCGGAGCCTCGGTCCGAGGGCGTCAGCCGGCACTTCGAGTTCGGGTGGGATTCCTGGGGCTACCGGAGGGAGATCCCAGTCCCCGGCAGTGTGGCGCGGATCAGCCGCCGCGGCGAGTTCTTGTGCTGATGGTGGGTTGACGCGCCTTAGGCGACTGGCATGCCAACGGGAGCCGTCAGCAAGGAGGAAGGTAGCTGGGCCCAATTGTGCCATTATCTGTTGGGGTGAGGACCAGAAGGATAGCAGCTTGTGGGACCGATGCGGCCGGCGGATACGGACCCAGTCCAACACCTTGAGTGTGTGTCCTCTCACCCGATGTGCCCTGTCGTAGCGGTGCTTCATCCGGCGTTGCGCCTCTGCCACCATGTCGCCGACAGAGGGTCCTGCTGCTGGAGGGCCTGGAGGATCCCTGCTGGGCGGCCGTAGTCGATCCATGGGAAGTTGGAGTTCCCGTCCGAGCATCAGAAGGGCTGGGGAGCTACCTGTCGTGGCATGTGGCGGCGCTCTGTAGTGCTGTAGTGTGTTCTGCAGGGCCGTGCTGAATGGGAGACCTTCGGTCAGATGCGCTCTCAGGCCGTTCGGGGCGGTGTCTGGCGCTGAGGTGGGCGTGGCCCTGGAGAGCAGATCAGCCACAACGTTTTCTCTGCCGGGTGTGAACACTGTCGTGAAGTTGTAGGCCTGCAGTCTCTCTGACCACCGGTACAGGCGCAGCGGTTTGTGTCCCGATCCTGCCGTGGCCAGGAGGGCTGTGAGTGCTTGGTGGTCGGTCCGGAGCGTGAAGTGCCGCCCGTAAAGGTACATGTGCCACCGCTCGCACGCCCAGACGCAGGCAAGCGCTTCTCTCTCCCCCACCGAATACCTCTGCTCCGTGGGAGTCAGAGATCGTGAGGCAAACGCCACGGGACGTTCAGTCCCCCCGTGCAGCTGGGACAGGACCGCCCCTACCGCCGTGTTGGACGCGTCGCAGGTCACCAGCGTAGGGCTATGGAGGTCGAAGTGGGCGAGCACTGGAGGGGAGGTGAGCTGTGTCTTCAGCTGGCGGACTGCCACGGAGCACATGGGTGTCCAGGACCAGGGGGCATCCTGTTTGAGGAGTGCGCGTAGTGGCGCCGTGGTCTCGGAGTAGTGTGGAAGAAAACGCAGGTAGAACGCCGTCATGCCCAGGAATGAGGACAGCTGCTCGGGGCAGGAGGGCTCAGGCAGGCGTAGGATGGCTTCCACATTTGAGTGGAGCGGGCTGAGGCCGTCGGCATTCAGGCGAAACCCCACAAACTCGATGACCGGCGCGGAGAAAATGCATTTCTCGCCGTTCAGCGTGAGGTTGTGTTGGGCGAGCACCTCTAGAACCCTGGTGAGGCGGTCGTCGTGTGAGGCTGCTGTCGCGCCGTGCACCACTATGTCATCCAGGTACACAACCACGCCAGGGATGCCGGCGAAGATGGTGGCCATGATCTTCTGGAAGCAGCTGGGGGCAGAGCTAAGCCCAAAAGGCATGCGGGTGTACCTGAAAACGCCCATGTGTGACACGAAAGCGGTGAGGTTGCGGCTCTCTGGGTGCAGCAGAACCTGCAGGTAACCCTGGCGGAGGTCGAGCTTGGAGAAGACTGTGGAGCCGTGAAACTTGGCAGAGAGCTCTTCTGTAGTGGGCAGAGGATATTTATCTGGTATCACCGCTTTGTTCACCTGTCTGAGGTCGATGCAGGGGCGCAGGCCGCCCGTCTTCTTCCGTGCCACCACTAGGTTGGAGATCCATGGCGATGCGTCCACTCGTTCGATTATGCCAGCGTCCAGAAGTTTCTGCAGCTCGGCTGAAACATCAGCACGTAGGGCGAGGGGCAGGCGGCGGAGAGGCTGAATGACTGGAGTCACTTCCGGGTTCAGGAGCGGCTGGTGGTTGAAGGCGGTAAGGCAGCCCAGTCCAGCGAACAGCGAGGGCCAGCGGTGCAGCCAGGGCGTGGTGACGGTTAGTATGGTGGCGCCCATGTTGTCTGTAATGGAGAAGCCCAGGGCACAGAACAGGTCGAAACCGAGGAGGTTGGCGCCCTTGCGGGACACCTGAAAGGTGAAAGCTGGGAGAGTTCTAGCGCCATAGCGCACGGAAAAGGTCACAGTGCCAACCATGTCGATCTTGGTGTGTCCATAACCAAACAGGTCTTCCGTGCCAGGTTTAACAGTCATTCGTGGAAAAAGTCGCCGGACCGTGGCCTCATTCAGGAGTGACTTGGAGGCTGCGGTGTCCAGCAGAAGTGACAGACACACGCCGTCCAGCTCGACTGCGCACCACTTGAACGGCTTGCTGCAGGCGCCCACCGAGTGGATGGTGGTGGAGCCAGATGCGTTGGTTAGGTGGGGCCCGGGGTCCACAGGATTAGAAACAGAGCGGCAGACTTTAGCAAAGTGGTTCAGCCTACCGCAACGTTGGCATCTTTGTCCTAGCGCCGGGCACGCGGGCGCACGTGTGCGGTGTGATGAGGAGCCGCAGTTCCCACAATGTTGCCTCATCGTGGCGCCTCGACGTCCCGCGACGTTTACCTCCGGCTCGTCGAGAGGAGCAGTGGTGTCGGGGAGTGGGGCCGTGAGAGCAACAGTACGAGATGAAAGAGGCAGATGTGGAGCGAGGTGGGGAAGGGCTGGAGCTGGGTCCGAGGCGGCTAGCCGGGATGCTAACAGGGCCGCAGACTCGAGCTGGAAAGCCATTTCCACCGCCCTAGACAGCGACGTGTCGTCCGGCGATAAAAACAGCTTCTCCCGCAGTTTAAGGTCCGTCGTGTGTTCGGCTAGCTGGTCCCTAATCATCTCGCCCTCCAGATCTCCGAACCTGCAGAGGCTGGCTAGTCCCCGGAGGTCGGCGACGTAATGGTGGACCGACTCACCGGGCCGCTGTCGACGCTGCCGGAAGATAATCCGCCGTGCCATGACGCTCTGTGGAGCAGCGAAGTGTCCGGAGAGCAATGCCACACAGTCCGAAAATTTCGTGGCCGGTCCGAGGGTGCGAAAGATGCGTTGGCCCTCACAGCCCAGGCTATGGACAAGCATTGCCCGCCTTCGCGCGTCGCTAGCGTCGGCTAGCCCGAAGGCTTCAATAAAGGTCTCGAAGGACTCCAACCAGCGGGACCACGGGACTGGCGGCTCGCCAGGCAGGGCGAGGAACGGAGGAAGAGGCGAGAGTGGAAGCTCCATCCTTGTCGCCAATGTTGTGTTTAATAAAACGCGTGGAGTCGGACTTTGTGCTCACTGTCGTTTATTCTCAGTAGCCACCTTTTATTGCAATACTTCGGCAA
Source organism: Hippocampus abdominalis (assembly GCA_018466805.1). Classification (NCBI taxonomy): domain Eukaryota; kingdom Metazoa; phylum Chordata; class Actinopteri; order Syngnathiformes; family Syngnathidae; genus Hippocampus; species Hippocampus abdominalis. The sequence goes on from CM031707.1 coordinate 15,593,215, forward strand.
CCGCCCACTTTTCGGCCGTGACGTCACGCCGTCGTAACATGACCCTGTGGCTGTGGTTATATGCCACACTATGACTGGATATTTCAAATAATCCATGCACAAAATACACACACATAAACAATTGCTGTCCTGAAACAAACTGTAAGTCAAAGTGATCCCTAAATATAGTTTCAAAGTTTCAAATATCGAATGACTCTTGAGCACTCATGCACTATTTTTTTTTTAGGGGGGGGGGTCTGATTACCAACTCATAGTCAATCAGATTTCTTTTGCTTTGCTTTCACGTCTTCCCTGTAATTATGAAAATACTGTATTTCATTTTACCACAGATAAAAAAAAATCATTAAAAACACCCCCCCAAAAAAATTATTTCTGCCCCCCCCCCCCCAAAAAAAAACCCCAATACATTTGGATTGACCTGCGCACTTTTCGCGATTTTTTTTTTGTTTCGTGACGGACATTTCTTTTAATTTTTTTAATGTAATGTACTTCTGCGATTGGCTGGTAGCCAGTTCAGGATGCCCGAAGACAGCTGGCATAGGCTCCAGCACGCCCTCGACCCTCTGAGGATAAACGGATGAGAAAATAGATGGAAGGATGGAAGGTATTTTGTATGTGCCTTGGCACAAAAAAAACAACACGATGAGACTTATCGAGAGAACTGTCCATGGTGTTGAATTTGACATTGCGTTTATTTTTGTGCCACATAGTACACCTCACATCTACGAAAATACAAAAGTAAGTTTCATTGTAATACCCAGATGGAGGTCAAACAGGCAAAGCTCTCTTTTTTTTTTTTTTTTTTTGCTGACGCCATACCTGCATGTGAGTCACACTCTCACTCCCAGTGGACATGCAATGATGTCCTGCGTCGTATAGACCAAGGCATCCGCGAACTTTGCATCTTGGCCACGTCACTGCTATTTTTAGAGCCATCTGCGTGCCTGTCAGATCGGTCTGACACTACGTCAAAATAATCCCCACCCCCACCCCCACCGCACACCCAATTCGAAATTCTCTGGAGTAGCCTAATCTCCGATGCACATCTGCAACACACTTACGCAAACATGTTCCAAGTAAACAAAGAGGTGAATGATCGAGATTGTGAATGGAACTTGAAGTCACAGTATGGTAAATTACGTCATCTGAAACGTCAGAACCTGCTGCTTTTTGTTCTCAAAGGAACATTACTATGTCAATGAGTGATTGTTTTTGGATTCCTTTTTCCATTTTTTAATTGCACAAACGTTTGTATTCCTATACGGATTACCGATATCGTTGCAATTTGGGAAGAGGGGGAAAAAGGCACTGTAGAAAAACCTTTACAGAAGTGTTTTGGCGCCATCGTTTTCTAATTCCATTCGCCCGACGTTGCATGCAACCCTCCGCACTATTCAGCTGGACCAAATGAAGGCGGAGGCTTCCCGATGGTGAAGTGGCGACATCGTGTGGTGGTTTTGTTTACTACACAGTTACGGGGAGGAACAATTCTGAGTCCGAGACGACGACACAAACAGATTCAAGGACCCTCGTATGACCAAAAACTATTTATTTTGTCACTACCGTACAAACAATTTCTTTTGAGCACCAGTTCGTGTGATTTTTTTTTTGTTGTTGTTCACAAAAATCCTGTCGAAGTGATGATTTTGATCCCAAGTATATACAAAGATGACATACAAGCAATAGTTTCATTGGAAAACAAAAAGATTTTTACCTTGGCACTTACTGAGATGATGGTGGTTAGCACCTGAGTGAGAACTTTTACTGGACAGTCATTAATCTACTATACACATCGCAAAGGTGTGTTACCCCACCAATTCCTACCTAAGTATCATTGAGCAAGGCACTGAACCCCGCAACGGAGTGTCAACCGGTTTCCTCCTGTTAAGAACGTGAATTCCAAATTTTCATTTGGTTATGGAAAAGTATGAGACATTGCAGCCCCAATACACTGGGACGCCAATGACAGATTTCCACCCGAGCCAAACAAAACAGTGATATGCCGGAACATGTTGAAAACGATTGTTCAAACAAAAATGATATCTCAGCCGAGAAGGCGCTCTCAATTATTTTGTTGGAAATTTTGCAGAGGTTTCTTTCACAGTGTGTCTCTTTCATTAAATATATAACGCCCCCCCCCCCCCGCACTCCCCCCAAAAAATGTCATTTGATTGTCGAATAAAAGAGAAATTCTTACCAACTGAAAATAAATAAAGAAACAGCAAGTGGAAAGTATATTTGGACATGGTACAAAAAAATAATTCAGGGGAGAGAAAAAAAAACAAGAAAATGTGTGTTTTGGTTGGAATTTCAATAAATATTTTAGATTTCAACATAAAGCGTTTTATTTGCCTAGGAGACGTAGTTACTCACATACTGTATTCATATTTCAAATGATATAAAAAATTTGGGAACACCCTGCATTTGGTACTAAACTGAGATTTGAGATTTGCCCCACAAAACGAGATGGAACGTCCACTGTGAGAAATGAGAACATCATCCGTACACAACATGCAGATTTCAAATGCATATCAACTATGGGTCCGAGTGTGCGCATTTGCACATTCATGTATAAAAGAGTGCTATTAGAGCATTTTTGGGGTATGTTAAGGCGATACAATCTGCTGTACACAATATGTGTCACATTCAACAGGATTGAGTCAAAAACCTACTGAACTGTAACAACAGAAACAAAACGTGAGCCCTCCTGTAACTTCTTTAAAAGTATTTAAAAACTGCACAAGTATGCAAAATAACCGTTGTCACCGCTTTCTTACTTTCAAGTCTGGCAAATGTGTGAGCCACGCTGGGAAACGCTCTCAGTCGCGAGCGGTGGCCAATATTGTTGCGCATTGTCTGACCTCGGCTTCTCTGTCAGACGCGGCGGAAGACCTCAAACAGAGAAGCGACCGAGTGCATGCGGTAGAAAAGGTTTAAAGGAACCGCAAAATTGAGAGTAGTAGTCCAGATGCTGAAACCAAAGGCCTCCTGTTCCAGCCCATTTTCGTATTGTGGTCGACAGCCAAAGGCGGGGAGGATCCACAGCTGAAAAAAAAGAAAGAAAAAGAAAAAGACAGACATTTCTTTAGTAGCATTTTCAGACAAAGCACTTGTTACATACCCACATTTTCAAAACTGATTATCCTTGTGTAGAATCATAAAAACAGTGAAAATAAAACGTCGACTCTGGTCGAAATAGAATTAAATGGAGATTAAAAAAAAGCCTTTTTTTTTTTAAGTTCAAGGGCTAGTTTAAAGGTAGAGTAAGGCATATCTATAGTTCGCCAATGAGCCAGAAGACAAAGAAACCCTTTCATTGAGATGCAGCTCGACACAAGGAAACTGATATCTTGGCTCTGCCAGATAACATCAAAGTTCGCCATAAGCGTGCCGACTCATTTATTCTTCTCGAGCTTCATTCACATTGCAGGGTAAAAACGTCAGTTCACAGTTCATGTCGACGATAAGCGCGCTTCCAGTGGAGATATTTGTTACTTCGTGGAAGTGCCGGCTGGTTGCTCTCATCCGATTTTTTTTTTTAATAGAGTAAACGCTTGCGAATTCGCTGGTCGGCATTGGCCAAGTCACTGATTTGCTGCAATTCTCACCTATTGTATTTGGTGGTGTGTACTCAGGCCAAAGCAATCAAAGTATGATTTTATATATATATATACAGTCAGACCTCGGTTTTCGAACGTGTTGGTTCTCGACCAATTCGGTTTTCGACCAAAAATTTTGAGTTTTTTATGCCTCGGATGACGAACAAATTTCGGTTCTCGAACAAACTGAGCGCACTTGAATGCACCATTTGACTCCTCTCGCCTTCCTTACACGAGGAAGTGACGCTTCCTCGTGTTGCTTTCCATTGTGAGTAGACGTGTTCAATAAACATTTTTATTTCAAAAAGAGCATGGTTTCGGTTTTCGAACAATTTCGGTTTTCGAACAGCCTTCTGGAACGGATTATGGACGAAAACCGAGGTTTGACTGTATATAGATAGATAGATAGATAGATAGATAGATAGATAGATAGATAGATAGATAGATAGATAGATAGATAGATAGATAGATAGATAGATAGATAGATAGATAGATAGATAGATAGATAGATAGGTGTATATACTCTTTTAAAAAAAAGTATTGAACATGTCTGTTTGCAATGGAACACTACACGAGGAAGCGTCACTTCCTCGTGTAAGGAAGCTGAGAGGAGTCAAGTGGCGCATTCAAGTGCGCTCAGTTTGGTCGAGAACCGATTTTCGGTCATAATCCGAGGCATAAAAAACTCGAAATATTTGGTCGAAAACCGATTTGGTTGAGAACAGAGACGTTCAAAAACCGAGGTTTGACTGTATTATCCATCAGAAAGAAAATATTTGACTGGTCCAAGTGACACTGAAACAGGTTTTGAAATGCTTACCGAGATGTTGCACATAATCAAGAAGACAGCGATATTCTTCAGGATTCGCCTCTTGATATTTGGCGCATTGGCCACTTGGCTTCCGAAAGGCTTCGGCACCTCGGATAATTTGTACATCTGTCCGCTCTCTTCCTGCTCGTTCTCGATGGCGACACAAGCCCTGTTCGGTGTGTCGTAGGCTCGGTTGAAGATGCCGTTGTAAGGCGGGGCCAAGGAGGAAGTCACCGAGAAGATTTCAGGTGACGCCACTAATTCGGGGTCAACCCGCCCGGCGTCGTCCTCCCGGCGGTAGAGGGATTCCACGATGAAGAGGTTCTGGATGCACTTCTCTAACACAACGAGCAGAGAATAGATCAAGTTGGTCCAGCGATACGGGGGGCTGCTGCTGGCTCCCACCACGGCCACGATGCTGCACCAGGACATGAACCAGGAGCCGATAGACGATCCAAAGAGCAGCTCTGTGTCCAGCTGCCTTGAGGGGTTCTTGGAGCTGTCTGGCGCCATGTGATCCGCTCGGTATATGAGCAAACCCGAAGCGCAGGCGGAACACATCAACGCCAGCATGACGATGCCATAGATGTAGAACATGGAAATGGCCGAGCGCCGCGTTTGAACGGAACCCTCCATGTGCGTGACGTAGACCACCAGAATCCCGATGGTACTGGCGAGGGCAACCAGTCCCAGGATGGGCCCCAGGGTCAAACCTTGGGTTTTCGTCGCAAGCCGTTTGCGATTGGAAGAAAGGTCGATGGTCCTTCCGATGTTCTTCCACATGACAAAGAGCATGGCGGAGACGAAGATGTGGTATTCGATGTTGAAGGGGTAAAGATAGTAGAGGCTGCTGGAGAACATGGAGCAAGTGCTGGTGCTGCAGTTACATTGAGGCTCGGTGTGAACTGAAAGGTCAAGCGCATACAAAATGGTTTCAGGAAGCCTTAAAATACGCCCGGCGATGAACCCAACAGGCTTTGCTTATGCGTTCGTGAAAAACGGGCTACGTACAAAAAGTAATGCAACAGACAAACTAAGGACTCGCATAAATTGAGCAAATTTCAGATTTTTTGTTCACTTTACAAAATGTTGACCGATAGTAAGTGCTGAAAATGACTTGCTCTCTTTTTAAATGTCATGTTGATGGTTGAAGCAAAGAGTCCATTTTACTTGTTATTTTTTTGGTCCTGCAGAACTGTGATGATTTCGGAGGTGCGAGAACCAAACGAGAATGCGAGTGCAACAGTATTTTTTTTCCACAGAACTATTATTTTTAAGTATCATTTCAAAGCACTAATGCAGCGGTGGCCAACCAGTCAGAGACTAAGAGCCAATTTTTTTACTGTGTTACTGCAAAGAGCCACACACACACACACACACACACGTGTTGTTTGAATGGCAGCGCCATCACTGAGGCGTTTTCGACAATTGTCGTGTGAAAGCCCGGGAGCCGCATTGAACCAGCCAAAGAGCCGCATGCGGCTCGCGAGCCGTGGGTTGGCCACCCCTGCACTAATGCATGCTGCAGGAGTTGGGTATCATCTCACCGCTTCACTTTTTTGTTGAATTTCATTTTTACAAAAAAAAAAACAATAACTATGCGTTGATGTTAGCATAATATTACAACCTCAACAGAGCCACAAATAATGACATTGATTTCCATATTTCTTCATTCAAATATGATTTAAGCCACACAAGTGGACGAGCGCCGGGCGGGGAATTCCGCTTGATTCTAAAATCAGGAGATGTTTTAATGACATAAAAGTAACCAAAATTGCCCCTTTGACAGGCCGTGGCTACTGCTGTTCCCCCACAAGGGTCCTCCTTCTATTTGCCCCTCCCAACCTTGAAATTACCTTTACTCTACCCGAACTTTAACACGAGCCTGTACCTCCGCCCTCTGAAGATCCTCTTCACAAACTCAGCCATGTGTCCCCACGTACCTCAAACCCCCTATAACCCCCTCAGGGTCACCTCAACAGCCGTGCACACTTTAATTAAAAAAAGGAACAACAGTCAGGGTGCAGCCAGGCTGTCAGTCAGCCGGATATGAGGAGGAGGACCTAAACCCCGCAGCCCTCGGCTTAGATGTATCAGTTACTGTAATTGCAGCGCCCCTGGGAGTAAGCAGCCTGGGAGAAAGCCGTGTGAGGTCAAGCGGGTGGGTTGCCGAGGAGGGCCGCGCTGGCGGGAGCGCGTAGAAAAGCACTAGCAACGCGGTGTGTCTCTTGAAACCTAATCAAGAGACTTTGGACACGAACAAGTCCCCGCACGGGCTGGCGAGCTCACCTGCTTCCCCTCGCTAACCTCGCTCACCCCCCCCCCCCACCCTCCCTTGCTTTTTTTTTTTTCTGACGTCCATTGAGGCGCACTCTCAATCGAACTATTGTCCTGTTCATCCGCGTGCTTACCTATAGTGAGGTTTCCGTAGCCCAGAGCGGAAAGCCTTCTCTTGTGGTTGTTCAAGAAGTGCTCGGCTTCTGACATCACACCATTGGACCAGAGGAGGAGGTTGGTAAAGACGGCGTGAATGACGCCAAATCTGAGGAGGCAAATTGTTGAAAACAAGTGCGCGAGTTGGACAATGCGATCATTTTTACCCAGCGATGACACGTACCTCTCTAATGTTTCAAAACTCTTGATGACATCCTTGATGTGAAACCAGAGAAAGTGCACCTAATCAGAGCAACAAAGCCATTTCAGAAGAAATAAAGCCGGGCATAATATTGTCAAGACTATCCATGTCACTTTTAGCGCACTTGAACACGGACCGACCTGAACGACAAAGCAGGCATGATGATGAGGCCTATTTGGCTAAGTGCACACCGAGAACGCTGTTTGAGGTTTAGAAAGTGTCTTTCCAACTTACCTGTGCTATGGTGTGACTTGCATGGATGACAGGATACACCCCGAGAACGGCCGACACGCAAGATTGATATCCGACATAATAGCCAATTCGGAACACGTCCATAATCATTGACAGGAGCGCGAGAAGAGTCAAACCGCCTACGGGGAAATCAGAAATGAAGGTTGCGTCTCGTGCATCTGCAGTCAGCACATATACATCCAGATGTTCAAAAATACGACACATAATCTCGTATCACACATACAGATGGATAGTAGAACTCGTAATAAATGAAAACAAAAATGATGACAGAGCAGTATTTTACCTGGCGGCTCAATAAAAATGTTTTGTGTGTTCCATGTGAAGTAAACAGTGAACTCTTGATTAAGAAAACTGAACGGTATTAAAACGTCATCATATATTCAAACGATGAAAATAAAAAAATGCATGATAGCCATCGAAAGTACGGATTTACCAATGTGTAGTTTTTTACAGTGGTGAGGAACTGCACTGCATCCTTTCAAGAGACGTTTCAAATGTGTCTAGATCTCCGCGATTAATGTTCCTCCATGTCACCGCAGTCTCCCATATAACTCTCCAAGATCTCAATGAATCGAGACCTTCACCCCATTTGATTTTGGTTTTCTCTATTTACATCTTTTTTTTATATTGTCATCCAAGGACGTTGAAAAAAAGTAACCAGACAATTTTGACAAAGCAGTAGGGGTGTTTTTTAAATGCATGGAGTAAAAGAAGATCCTTGAGTAGATGACAGATACCTGCCCAGGACTGGCTATGGACAGTCCTTTCAGGCAGGTATCCAGCGTAGGCATATCCTGTTGCAAAACTTACCTCTGATCCAACATGTGGTGGCATGGACGTCCTTCTCAGTTCGTGCATTCTTGTGTCTGCTCCGCACCAGCATGTACCACAGCATCCAGATGAGCTGGAGGATCATGAGGCAGGTGAGGAAGGACAACAAGTGGTCTTCCTTGACCGATGGGCTGTGGTAGGCCAGGGCGAGCATGAGCGCCGCTCCAATCAGCAGCAGGTTGGTCCCGTATTGTCCACTCAGGAGCTCCGCGTTCTTCCTCGGGTAATCTTCGGCCAAGTTCAGCTTCAGCTTGGTCCAAATTTTTTTGTCATTCTCTGAGCTGGACGACGATGAGGAGCTGTTGCAGTATTTGTTCAGATACATGACATCCAAGCTGTTGTGTTCCACCATGGTGGGAGACATGGCTCTCGAGAGTGTGGGGGGAAATGGGGAGAGTCAAAGCAGGGTGTTGGAGGTGCGTCTGAGGGGCTACCAGGTGCGGTCTTGAAATGTAACGTAGTACAAAATCCTTTGTTACGATACGAAAGTAGAATGTTGAATTTCCATGGATGGATGGATATATTTTACTTTCTTATTTATGTCAATTTTCACTTTTACTCCAGAACATTTCTTAAGTAAAATGCATCCTTTTACTTTGATACAGTCTTCATTATTCGTTCCTACAAAATACAATCCGGGGAAATTGTTCTATTAAGTAATGCCTGATTAAGTAATGCCTTAACCGCCAAATACAAAGCAGAAGAATAATCCGACCTGCCCAGAGCAAGACATAAATTAAAGTCATGGAATTTAAGAGGGAAGCACCGAGTGCCTCCCCTTCTGCTCACACATTTCCAGCAGCAGATGTTGACCAAGATAACCACATTTATTTCGAGCTTGTTTAGGGCATATATGGTTACATTGAAGGCTAGGCTAATGTGCGATAGCTAACTTCGCTAATTAACCCACAGCAGATATTTAGCTATAGCACTGTAATAAGCTAAATAAATAAAAATTGAATTAAAAAAATAAAAACAATCAACATTCTAACCACTACATTAAAAAAACTTTGATACCCATTTCCCATACATAATTACAGTACATTTAACATCATAAATGTACTTTTGAGAAGCCATAAGTACGGCAAATGTCAGCTAGTAATATTTTGAGTAAAATTCTACAAAGTGACCTTTACTTCGACCAACGTTACTTTCTATTACGACGCGAGTATTTTTACTCAGGCATCGCTTTCGGGTGCTTTACTGACAGTGCCACTTCAAAAAATTCACCAGCCATTTCCAATTGCCATCAATACGCAAGTAATCTTACAAAAGCCAAGTATCTCCTCGCGTGTAACTGCCACCCCCTCAGACCCCTCCAACTGGAATATTGTCTTGTCGAACCCCGATCACAAACACGTAATTATCCACGATGGAAAAGTTCGAGTGATGTCCACATCCAGCTATTCATTGCATCTGTCCACTCCGACTGTGCCGCGCTCTTCCTATGTGACGATCAGGTGTTAGACGGGGCCATTGTAACGAGGTGAAGAGTTCCAAACCCGCATCGAAATGCCGAGACGTCGTTCAACTCCGGTTGCACACGAGTTTGTGCAGGTCATGCTGGTAGATCGCAAGGCCTTCGGGATGGGGGGCGGGGGGCTGGTGGACTAAGGATCAAGTGGACCCATTCAAAGTAGACATGTGAGGAGTGGATGTCCGAGGGGAAAGGTATTTGACTTCGGCGAGGGGGGTTCAATTTGCCTTACAAAAGGGGGATGTAGTTGAGAAGTGATTAGCGGGGCGTACTCGGGTGGGATTCATAAAACCCCTTTAAATCAATCAAAGTACAGTACAGTACAGTCGTTGTTTACATTTTTCTCATCGTTTGTTTCCTGTGAATATGGGACATCTTATTTTGAAATTATTTAGTTTGGTGAACTCTCTCTGGGCTCTCTGGTAGCCATTTGCGTCCATCTTTTTTCAATTGAAACACAATTTTAGTGTTGTTAGTGCAAAATGTAATCAAATTCGTTCAAGAGTGTGGACTTGTGTCTAATTTTCCCATTTCAGATCTTTCAATATACTGTATTTACCTTTTGACTATCACGGCCACTTTTAGAAAATTCAAACCCACAAAACAAATTCCTTGTGATTTGTTGGATTGAAATTGGTAAAATGGGTTTTGATCTAGACTTCATTAAACACTAAACAAAATGAGTGCTTACTGCACTTCAACGGAGCAAATCAATGACACAATTTGGACTTGAAGTGAAGAAACGTTCTGTTGCCCACTGAGAAAAAAAAAAGTTTTAAATTCAAGAAGTGGAAGGTCCAGGGGTCATCACCAGAGTCCTTTTACTGGGGCAAGTTCCCCAGTATTAATCAACTGTATCAGGTGCTTGCGTGCGGGCTGGTCATCGGGAGTGCCAAGTATTTTCCTGGTGGGGTGAGGGTTGGTCACAGTACTGGTGTTTGCTGTTCCTTAATTTGTTCACACTGATAAATTGACTTTGCCCATTTCTTACCTTAGACGCCCGCGAATCTCTCAGCAATGTACTGTGGCAGTGACCACACTCATGATCTTATTTCCAAGAACAGCATACCCAAGTGAGTCAATTGATTAATTGCTTAATCATTAACAACTGTCACCCTCAAAGGGGGGGGGGGGGGGGGGGTTAGACTACAGAAGATTATTGTCAGAGAACTTTAACAAGCCCCTGATTATGTCTGAACACGTTGATGCCATTTTCAGATGATTGGATTAGTTTGCTTGTATTCAAGATTTGAAGTCATCTCACATTGTTTAATACATGACAAAGGCTCTGGAATACCGAAAGGGGTAGAGGTGGCATAAGCGCAGCGGCTGATTAATTAAACGGTCAAGGAGCTGTGGATGTCACATCACAGCTACAACAACAATGTTCACTGTATTTTGAGTGAATTGTAAAACGCTAAATGGCTGACACTATATACAGGGTACATCAATGTGGTATTAATTCAGTTGGCAAAGATTAAAAGTAGTACACGTTTATTAAAGGAACAAATATACACTTAGTGAAGCATGAACATTGTTAAACACGCAAACTGCATGCCTGCAAATCATTGTGTTGCTGCTCAGTCGTATCTTCAAACATGTTGGTGCTCTTCTGTTCAATATGCAGACTGTATTCAACATTTTTAAAAAGTACCGTAGTCTTCAAATCATTGTGGTCATGTGGAATGGAAATGAACAATGACTGGATTCCATTGGGCTGCTTTGGCTGAATGTTCCAGTAGTCCTTCATCCTTTCTTCACCGAAGAAACAACTGTCGGGTGTTTGGATATATCTTCTTAGGGGTTTGGAGTACAAAATGAGAAGGGAGGGGGGGCTTAATTTCTGAGAGAAACTGTGGTTTTGTGAGATGAGATGTCAAACAAATTTAAGATGCGAAATCTGAACACGAAATGGCTTCAAAAACATCAGCAACAAAAACTTAACCGGTTTGTCATTGCGGTTCGAAACAAATAATTGTTACCTGTCACGCTCATCCAAGCATAGAAATCAGCATGACCACACCCATGAACTGCGTGAAGAGGATGACCGGAGTGACGAAGGACCAAACCGGCCATAGAGCAATGTTCAAACTGCAAGGGAATGTTAAACGTATCACAGCTTTGAAGAAAAATCACAATTTATTTGGCTGGCTTCTTTGAGACTGAATTCACAGGGGCGCCTGCTGGTTACTGCGTAGTATTGCACACAACTTTTAATCATTTGCTTCAAGACAAGAGTAGACAAAGCAAGATGGTGGCTAGATCAACAAAATCCACACACTCAAAGCAATAATTAAAAACCTAATCAATTGAACATTCCCATTCTCAGTAAACCTCTCGATTCCAAATATTCAACATAATCAGAAAAATCATGTCATAAAACGCGCACACACATATTCCATGCAACTGTTTTGACGGATGTACCTGCACGATGCCGCAATAAACGCAGCGGTGGTGATGGGAGGGATTGCAGGGTACTCTTGGTCATAGTGCACGATTCCTCTGGAACCACTCCAGGTACACGATACAAAACGTGGCCAGACACAGGCAAATTCCAAGGAGCAGCAGGCCCACATTAAACCACCAACTGAAAACACAGTTTAACATCAACAAGCAGAATACTTCAGACTTCAACGTAGCCTTTGTGGCTCTTTTTGCTGTGAGCTTTTTAACGTCTTACTCAGTATTCATTCACCTCTTGATGTTATCATTCACAATGATGTTTTGAAAGAAATCCACATAGTAGGTGACACTTATAGCTGCCACAACCCAGAAAACGGAGTGCTTGTTGATTGGGGGGAGAGGTCTGACATCTTTTTCTCCTGGACCTGAAATACAAAAAGAACATTAAAAACAGGTCAACTTAAAAACAATGATTTTGAATATCTTCACTTGCTGTGAAGAGTAGGTTTTAGTATATTCAATAAATTAAATGTAAAAGTGGCATAGTGGTATCGTTTAATTTTTCTGTATATGGCCCTAGAAATAAAACGTTTGGGCACCCCCTAGTCTTCACTAAAAGGGAGATGGCCACAGAATGGAAAAGGGATCCCGTGGGCACGGTGAAGGAGTTAACCGGATTCGCTCAGTCAAAACAATCAAGAATTCATGGATTTCAGCCAGTGACGGTCTCAAAGGCGATATTGTTCATTGGTAGAACAACGCATTCAACTCTGGTCATTTCATTGGCTTTGTGAGACGTCTGCCCGTCATGTGAAACAATTGGTCAAAGGAAAAAAAACGTATTTAATGGTACGATAAAATGCCTCGTGTGTGAAATGACCCCCCACTGTCTTTTACTACTTAAAATAAGACTACTGTACTTCAATAATGACCACATTTTAGCCACCAATAAATACGCACCGACTAACTCGAGCAAAACAAAACACAAGTTAGCTGTGAAGACAAAACAAACGAGACAGTACACGTCTCGACAATCTTAACCTAAATTAAATGCTTCCACTTACACTCCTTGTCTTCGTCGGGTAACGAAGCTCTCGCCTGCATGAGTAACTCAGCATTTTTTTGGAATCTGTTCCTCAGCGTTGCGAATTCACTGTCATTCAGCATCATGAACAGCAATCTTTAAAAACTGACGACGGCCTGACTTCCCGAAGTTTGCGTCGCGTTGAATGACGTCACCAAACGCGACAATTGTAGTTTTTAGCGATACCGTTTCGAAAACGAGCCGACAAAATGTTAGCCAGCAACAATTCTGATGACTTTAGATATGTCAAAATGTTTGTACACTGAACTCTTTCAAAAATGCATCATCTACCATCAAGCAGCATTGCAAAAAGGGTATTACTGCACTGCAGTTTGTATACTATGAATACTGAATGAAAATTGTACCGTGTTGCTGCGATTACCGTGTAAATTGTTGGATGTTGTTCTCGACAACGTTCAAATTGCCCAACTTTGGTGGAAATTATGCATTTTTCTTATTTAGACATTGTTGTTGAAATCTCCAAGTACACTTTTAATTGCACACTAGCATTGGTACCTACATATTGGCTGTTTACTGTATTAGTTAACTTACAAAATCCTGCAAGTTAAATAACACACCGCAATACGGACTTGAGGGCTGACTTGTGGAAAAACATCCGTTTGCAGCCAAACCAAAAACCTCAACAGCAGCAACAATATTTTTAAAATGTTTTCTTGATTATCCGGTACAGATGGGATTGAATTGGAAGCATGAAGTACCGGTAATACTGTACCCACGTTCCACTGCAGGACAGAAAATACAACTTTAATACTGGCAAACTTGACAGCTCCACTAATACCCTAAGTATGCAATATACAATTTCAGAGAAGAAGAACAATGAATGAGCGTCAGTGTTAGGCCTACCGGGATTAGCAAAGGTTCATAAAGCATATTTCCTGCTGTAGCTACCTGTGTGTGTTTCTGGGAGAGTGTGTGCATGCAAGTGTGAAGGCTCCTTATTCTCGCCGTGGAAAATCAGACCGCCTCAAAAATTCACCTTCGGCTTCCACGATCTTCTATGGAGCTTCTGTGTCGCTGGCCAAATGAAGCTCGTGGCGGATGTCGAGGAATGTGCATTAACTTTGCCCTGTGCAAGAGTCAAATTTACCTCAGGTGCACCTCTCTCATTTCCCTTCCCCCACAGCAACATCCAATCCCACAGATAAGGTGCCATTTCCCAGCCGTGGAATGTTGAGCAAAGCAGCCGACTCTCACATTTGTCATTTTCTGCATGAATGACATGCCTGACAAAGTGTCGACAGTGGCATCGGAAATCAGTACAGAAGGACTAAAACTGACAAAAGGTTTTATTATCAAGATCCTTTCTGTATGAAAAATATAACAGTGAATAATGGCAATAATTACCATGCTGATCAATGTGGACTGAGTTCGATTTACTGTACAAGTCTAACTCTGTCCTTCAAAACTCTAAACTTGGGATTGTGATTGATCTTCTGATTGAAAAGTGCAGAGACCTCCTCCTTTGTCTTGAAATTCGCATCACCAGTAGTGAAGAAGTAGGCAGCCAAAACCTGCAGAAGGGAATCCATTCTTTCATTTTATGCGCCAAATAGGCAGCTTCCTCAAAGCATGATCAGGAAAAAAATGTGGTCAGAGAGAAAATAAGACCAAGATCAACAGCTTACCTTCTTTCTGAGTTTCTTCACGGGCAATTCCTGGTCAGGTGAAGTTCTCAACACTGCTTTGATAGTTTCTTTCCATTTGAAATTGCCTATGTGAGGTGTTCAAAGAGACTAGTCAGCTACGGTAGCATGATGACTGAACGGTCAACCAAAGTAAACAGCACTGCCTCCAGGGATTTATTATTTAAAATCATGTGTTCGGCTACTTTTCCTCCATGTTATGTTTTTTTCCCCCCCCCGCATAAAAACTGACTGAATAGTTAACATTTCACCGTTTCTGGACTTTGCATCTTGCCAAGACCATTTCTTATGAGAAGAATTCAACTTTTAGTGCAAGGAAAAAATAATGATGATTGATCAATTTAGGTGGATAAAATTCAAAATCTTGACTAATACAGATTTAATAACAAGAACATGTTGATGTCATCCATCCATTTTCCGAACCGCTTCATCCTCACTAGGGTCGCGGGGGGTGCCGGACATCCCAGCAGTCTTCGGGCATAGGCGGGGGACCCCTCAGCCAATCGAGGGCACACAGAGACGAACAACCATCCAACACTCATACCTAGTTTAGAGTGCCAACGAGCCTGCCATGCATGTTTTTGGAATGTGGGAGGAAACCGGAGCACCCGGAGAAAACCCATGTTGATGTCATATCTATTAAATGTCAAATTCATTCAGTCGAGGATACCAGTTCCATATTTACAGTGGCAACGTAAGCCTGAGTAGGAACGTATGCTCGCGTAGTAATCATAACGACAGTATTTTTTTTTTTTCAACCACGCTTGCCGATAAATATAAAATAATGAAATGAAGCAGTAAGTTAAGTGGTAAACAAGTACCATACAATACATCCTGATTTATATAGCGCTTTCACAACAGTTGCAGCTGTAACAAAGCGCTTAACAAAAGTATGCCTTGTTGTGCCGTGTCAAGACGTATTTTGGCGCTGCTGCTAAACTAGTGACATTCTTAACCTTGAAATGTCATATGGTGAGGCGCAGTCCGAGCAGATTTTTGTAAGAGTTGAAAAGCGCTAACAGTCAAGGTGCAAACAACAACAAAAAATTAATTTGGCATTAGTCCTTTAACCAACTATGTCGCATGCGAACATCAGCTTTGTACGACCATACCTTTGGCAACTGCGAGATTCTCACTTTGCTCGGATACAGCAGCCTCTGCTGTTTGGTCCGCTGTGAAAAATCAGATAAGAGCTCTCATAATTCATTCATAAATGTGCAATTACTGTACATTAGAGTATTTTGCTTCTCGTGGTAGTTGTCCACATGCGGTACATTACATGTACAAACCAAATTCCAAAGGAATTGGGACGTTTCTCAGTTTGAACATGAAATATCTTTGTCGTGTATTCAATTAAATACTGGATAGGTTGAAAATGATTTGCAAGTCATCATATTCCGTTTTTATTCATGTGGAATTGGGTTTGTACATTGGATTTGTGTAGACCTTTAGGTATGACTTACTTTTCATCTTCTTTTTGGATATTTGCGCAGAAGCACCGTTTTGGTCTTCATTCTCGTCTTCTTCACAAGCCCGCAACCTCTTTCTGTCCTTTTTTTTCTTTTTGGCTAGCTTCTCTTCCTCGACAACTGCCGTTTCCGTCTTTTTTGATTTTCTTTCAATTTTCCCATTTTTTTTCTGACGGGCTTCTTTACCCTCTTTCTGTTTATGCTTCTTCTTTGTGTCCGCGTAGCCATTCTGCTTTTCTTTAGCAGTACTATCCACGTCAACTTCAGCCGACGTCGCTTTCATTTCTTTTTTCCCCTGGGGTACATCAGAGGGCTGTCAGATTATGAGAAAGTGATTATTATTAATAAAACAATAACTTCAGGACAGCATGCAAACTGTGCTTCTGTGTAAGAAACATTATAATAATAATAATACATGTTTCGGGGAGAAAAACATTAGCAAGCTGTGTTAACAGAGAACATATCAGGGTTGTACAGAAATAAAACATTGACTGTCACTTACAATGTCTGAATTGAGGATGCTCCACACTTCTTCATGCAGTCTTGAGTTGGTAATCCTGAGACAGTTTCCCATCCAATTCTAATAGAATTTACAGCCAAGCCCCCGACAATTAGAAGGCATATTTACCCACATGGTCATTCAAATCATACATTTATCACAAGTACCCACCTCAAATTTGGCCTTTTTTCTTGGGACATTGTCATAAGCACTGACTTGCTTGAGCACAGCTTTTAGCTCTGCGCTTACTCCAGGTTTGTCCATGGCTTTGTGGATTTTCTTCAGCAATAAAGTGATCATATTTGAGTACCTCAAATGACACACGTTAATGATCAAGTTGAGACGCTGAATTTTACCTCGAGCCATTGTTGTTGTTTCAAATCCCCTTTGACCGCTTTCGCCTCATAGCCTTTACCCCCATATTTCTGGTCTTCGCTGATGCATTTGATGTGATTTTTGTAGTCGTCGCCCCTTTAAAGCACAAGACAATCTTTTATAAGGCTGCGGAAGTTTTGAAAAGTCACAGGAAAAGGGGAGACCAAAGTTTACCAGAAATCTTTTCCACAGTCAATGCAAGAGAGAACTTGGCAGCCCCGGCACATGGCCACGTGTTTATCCACCTGATTTTTTTTCAGGGATTCGCCGCAAGCGTTGCATGTGAAGAACACCATACTGAAAGACTCCTCTGTCCACGTAAAAGTGGATTAAGTGCCGAGTGCAATATCGCCGTGTCCCCAGCCGACGTCTTGTAATCTCAGCAAAGGAAAAACACTAAAGCTACGAAAGCCGGGGCTTCCCTCCGCAGTACAGGTAGGAGCAGATATCGAGGCGAAACCGATCGCTAACGTTACTAAAAACGAATGTTGTCATCGATCAGATTAAAATAACAACAACACAAAAACATGTCACGGTTACATTAGCGCGACCTTAAATTAGATCCGGTTCTAAAACGTGTTAGACACAACAATGTCCCCCTCCCTCTTCCACCAATGTAGTCTTTTTTCAAAACACACGTTACCACGCCAGAAATTACAATTGCGCCGATTTTATTCTTCCGACAGTGTACATGCAATACGAAACCGGAGTTCCGACAGCACGCAGTTGCATTTCTGTTTGACTCTGAGCCGCCAGGGTATCTGTTGTGGTTATCTCAATAACACACACATTTGGGGCATTATCATGTATAGAATGTTATTGCCGTCTACCGAAATGACGAACGTTACCCTTATCGAGAAGCGCAAAAAGCAAACTGTTGCAGGAAGTGAAGCACCGGCTGTGACGAGGTGACCTGTTATCCGAAGAATCCAGTAAATGTACGGTAATCTTTGTCCGAACACAACGGGAGCATCACGCTTTAAATTAGCTTTTAATTCCTGCCAGATAAAATCACAAGTGTGTAAATTAGCCCTTACAATTCTCAGGTTTGTTAGCAAGTTGTCACGTTAGCTATGGCTGTCGATGTATTCATGCGTAGGGTGCAAGTCCGATTTTAAACCAAGCGCCGCTGTTTTATGTTAGATGTCAGCGCGCCGCAACACGCCAATCGGTGATGTTGCATTCTAATAGCATGAATCATAAACTGCAGTATTGCCTGTCACTGACTTAATGTATGCTCTCTTCCCTTCCACTAGCTCTGTGACTGAGTGCTTGGACGGATGAGTGAGCATGGACACACTATCCAGCCACAGCTCCTACTTGCTACAGCAGCTCCAGGAGCAGAGGATTCAGGGAATGCTCTGCGACTGCATGTTAGTGGTTAAAGGGGTCTGCTTCAAAGCCCACAAAAATGTATTGGCTGCTTTCAGCTCTTATTTCAGGTATGTTGTATTAATTGCTTTATTGACAGAGGTATCAGCAAGTTATTTGTGCGTTGAATTGGTCGTGCCAAAGTGTGGCTAGTATACGGTTGTGCCTTGCTGTATCGTGGTTCACTTTTTCACGGCTGCATGGATTTTTAAAAAATCACACTTCCATTGATTATTATTTGCTCTATTGTGGTGATTATTTTTACATACAAACAGTTGAAGAGCAGGTTTTCTAAAATCCTTTGCCTCTTTGAACTCTCCAGATCTTTATTCCAGAATTCCCCCAGTCAGAAAAATGAAGTGTTCAACTTGGTTATCCAGGATGTCAGTGGCATTGGCCAAATATTAGACTACATGTACACCTCCCGTCTTGACATCAACCAAGATAATGTGCAAGCACTCCTTGACATCGCTCAATGTTTGCAAGTTCCAAACGTCCAAAGCATGTGTAACACTTTCCTTAAGCCT
Organism: Hippocampus abdominalis; assembly: GCA_018466805.1. Lineage (NCBI taxonomy): Eukaryota > Metazoa > Chordata > Actinopteri > Syngnathiformes > Syngnathidae > Hippocampus > Hippocampus abdominalis. The sequence goes on from CM031707.1 coordinate 15,612,212, forward strand.
TGCCCCCCAGTGGTGGAAATCCCATCGTTTTCTCTCCCAGCCATGCTGACTTCGGAGCACGACTGCCTCCTGGGAAGCAGCCTGCCTAGTGATGTTGACCTCCCCTGTCCCGCTGAAGTACCCAGACCTGGTTTCATGGAGCAAACCAAACGAATGTCTTTCTCTGTGCCTAACAGCAGCTCAAGTGACTCAGGGAGCAGCACCCAGGCACCTGTCGAAAAACAATTAGTCCACGGTTACAAGCTCCGTAATTTCTACAGTAAGCAGTACTTCAAGCAAAGTGCAATTCAGGCCTCAAATCAGGGTCCTGTTCCTTCAGTTGTCGTGGAGGAGTCCCAGTGTCAGCTTGGGATCAATCAGGGACGCAGCCCTCGCATTTATGCTCAGGAAACGCAGTTCAGCCCATCACAACTTGCACATCCTTGGCAGCTGACAAGAACCCCGTGTCTGCACTGACACCTTCGGATAGTTTAAACACCCCAAGCTCTGACCAGACAGACGCCATGCTCGGTCTGCCGGTGCGTCCAAAGAAGACGGTGTACCTCAAGAAATACAACTACCTACGTTCTCAAAAGGCGTTAGAAGAAATGTTTGCGGAATCAGTCAGCGAGCCCATCCTGAACTGCCCCAAAGACACGCACTCAGAAGATGCTGTGGTCCAGATTGGGGCTGAAGAATCTCCTGTTGAAAACCCTGCGACTGTCAGGGAAGACGCACCGAAGACGCCCTCAGATGCTGAAATTCCCCGACCGCCACCCACAAACCAAGAGGAGCAAGGACTTCAGACTCTGCCAGAACCACCACCGCAAACAGGCCACAAATATTCCTGCAACATGTGTGGCAAAATCTTCAAACACCCGAGCAACCTGGAGATGCACAAACGCTCACATACAGGTTAATCAATGTCTTATACTCGATCTGGCACATCATGTTTTCATAATAATATATATTTTATTGTTATAACGATTGTTTTTGTGTGTTACAGGTGAGAAGCCATTTGAGTGTAATATTTGTGGGAAGAACTTCTCACAGGTAGGATCAAATCATGTGTCGTGCAAATTGCATTAGGATGTCTTTGGTTGTTTTTGCTGCAGTGGCATTTTCTGTTGTTTGTTCTCAGGCTGGAAATTTACAGACACACTTGCGACGACATTCTGGAGAGAAACCTTACATCTGTGAGTTATGTGGCAAAAGGTAAGTATGGTTTGGCAGACTTTTTGAAATGTGTGTGTTTTACTGCTGAAGTGCACTAATCATGTTAAACAATTCTGAGCTGTACTTGAGTGTTAAATTATGCTAATTAAAAAAAACAAACATCAGTGTTACATCAGAACAGGCATCCAGCAAAAAAAAAAAAACGTGCCCAACAAATGACGTGTGATTCACAATGGTGACCCCTGAATGGGACAAACTGAAAGTCGCAACAATGACTTGAGTGTAATACGATGTGGATAATGAATATTTTTTGTACGTTTTATTACTTGCGTGACATGAATCAAATGGTCACATTAATTGTGTCACACGCAATATGCTGCACCTCCTCATAGCTTCACCGCATCTGGGGATGTCCACCGTCACAAAGTGGTGCACACAGGAGAAAAGCCACACCTATGTGATATATGTGGTCGAGGTGAGTTATGTCTCGAAACATGACCAGTTGTGATTTCCAGAGTCCCGCGCCAGTAGCTTCGCTTGCTTTTCGTGACTTAATCGTACACATTTGTCTTCATTAAACCTAACTGTTCATGTTGTCAAGGATTCAACAACTTGAGCAATCTCAAAGAACATAAGAGGACACACACCACAGACAAGACGTTTACTTGTGACCAGTGTGGGAAATCCTTCAACACACACAGGAAACTTCTCAAGCACAAAGCTTGCCACGGTGGTGAGAAACCACACAGTTGTGACACCTGTGGTAAGTCTGCGCCTCGTTTGATAGCATCCCATCCAACCAGGCACAGTACACGTTCTGCGATTTGTACAGTGGGATTTTAATGGACTACTGAACACTTCAGAGTATGTCACTGTTGTATTTCGATGCCTACTATTTGGATCTAGTAGTGTTACTAAACCACAGTAGTTTACTAGTCACGTTTAATTGTATACTAGTAGGCCACAATTGGTACTAATTTTTGCACTGAATTAACTGACTGAGGATGAAGAGCATACGCAGAATGGACCTAATGCTCGATATCAAATAAATGCTCAAACATCATTCCGTACTGTTGTGTATCTGTACCATAAATGTTGTCCACCTGCGCAGGAAAATGCTTCATTGGCTCGGGGGATTTGCAGCGTCACATCCGGTCTCACACTGGAGAAAAACCTTACCTTTGCAACACCTGTGGAAAAAGCTTCACTCGGTCAGCCATGCTGAGGAAACACAGAAACATGCGCTGCAAGGGCGCACCAGCTGATGACGCCATCACAGATAACTCTGACCAGACTGGCAGCTCGGATGCAGCTGTCTCACTTAGCAAAACTGTCTGCCAGAGTGACATTGCAAGTGAGCAGTCTTTTTCTGCAGTGATGGCTCACGCAGGACCTGAGAAGCCTTCGCTGCCGACGCCTCCACCCCCAACACCCCACGTTGAGACGACACCTCTGAGTATCCATCTTAGCCCAGCATCTACTCCAACCTCCCTTCCAGAACTACGCTCCCTCGTGCCACATCACCTCCTCGCTTCCTCCCACCAGGACAGGTGCACGGTGCTACCTGGCCCAGATCACATGAAGCTGCCCAAACCACACGCCTCTCAAGAGGTTGAATATGGGCCCAGTGTGGAGAATGGAGTTGAGATGGGTCGAAGTCTGTTGGGTAAGCCTTACCTGCCTGTTCAAGACAATTTTTCTGCTCGGTCCACTAGTGGTTTATACAGGTCCAGTGAAGGCAACTTCATCTCAAGTGTAACTCTGTGGGGACTAGCAATGAAAACGTTGCAGAATGATAATGAAATGGAGCAATAAGACTTCAGGAACAATGTGTGGTGAGCACTTCTAGAGCACAATTAGAACATCGCTCAGCCGTGTTCCTCTGTCGCGTAACCAGTATATTAAACCCTTCTCATTCCAATGCAAAAAGTAGAAAATCAATCTGACAGTGTCACACTCTACCAACATAAAAAAAAGATTGATTCCATTTTTCGATGTAGTTTTGCATTTTTATATAATTCTTTTTTATTTAATAAAATGATGCCAAACAAAACTGAATTCATTTCTCTACTCGAAAGCATGCCTTTCAAGTAGTACATATGGAAGGTTAAAAAACAAACAGCTACACAGTTGCATCGTCAGTTTTTTAATACCAATCCTTATAGTCTAACCAACAGTTTACAGTCCAAAAATACACCGTACATTACATTGAAATTAAATACTCTGTTTGCATTGGTAGGGGATTTATTTCAGTATTGCAGTACAAAGGTGAGGAGCGGAAGTCCAAAAGCCACGCCCACACTCCCACAACGCACACACGAGGACATTTTCGGCGTTTAACCTGCGGAGATTTTCATGTTATTTTCTATTTCAATTTTACATAATTTTCGACTGATGATTGATGAAAGTAAACGACAAATTTTCCTTCGTCGGAGACTATGAGCGCAGAGTATGCTATCGCGCATGCTCAGTGCCACAGGAAACAGGAAGTTGAAAGCAGAAATCAAATGTATTTCGTGCATCATTTTGGACGGTGAGTAATGCGTTTCTTTCAATATGCAAGTTGACGCGACACTTTTGTTTCAGCAGAAATGGAGATATCTCAGCTAGGGGCACGCATTTATGTTAATAAACATTTACCTAATTAAAAATCTGTTCTATTACTGCTTTGAGTGCTTTTGTTTTCTGTTTTCTCCTGTCAACCCCACATTAAAATAACACTGGCAGCTATTAACATTAATTATTTAAGCATAATAAACAAAAGTGTCATTGGAATGGCGTCACTCATGTCGTAAGACTTAAACATTCATTGTAAAGTACTCTATTTTTAGCATTTAAAAAAAATTCCTGATCAATATTGACAGCCTGCTATATATATATATTTTTTTCTATGATCAGATCCAGGATCACAGAATAACCACCCCTTGTATCCAAACGTGCACACCTAGTCCTATACACACGGTACTTTTTACATTCAAATTGAAATGACTTGTTGCAAAGGGATATAGCCGAAATGAAGCATGGTAATGTCCCGATGATTAACAAAACTGTATTTCCTCTTTTCTTCCAGTGACAGGCTTGTCAAGAAAAAGTATTTTTCCCTACTCATCATCACTGAATTCCAGTGTTGAATTCGTCTCACTGCCACAAGTGGATCAACTTTTCCAATACCTTGCATAGCATATATCTGTGTGGGGGGAAAATGAGTGAAACTAAAGAGCTCTCTGAATTTCAGCGTGGTTCTGTAATAGGATGCCACCTCTGCAACAAGTCAGTTGGTGAAATTTCTTCTCTCCTGAATATTCCAGAATCAACTGTAAATGATGTTATTGCAAAGTGGAAGCTTTCAGGACCGTCAACGACACAGCCAAGAAAGGGCAGACGACCTAAAGTGGCAGAAACTAAGTAGCATCATGTTTGAGGGTAGCCACGCCCAGCTAACTCAAACCATTCTAGTACTGGTGTCAAACGCAAGCCCCGATCTGGCCCGCTACATCATTTTATGTGGCCCGCGAAACCATATGGGCTTTGACTTCATGTTTCTTGCTAAACTACCAAACTTGTAAATTGTCTTTACTTTCAAAAATGTTGAGATATTTCGAGCATTTTTCATGACCACTCCTCCCATTTAAAATAAATGTAATAATATTCAAAGAGTTTTTAATGATTGTGATTTTTTAAAAATTGTTATTTGTTGTGTAGAATATCAGGTACATATATCAATTTATTGGGGTTCACACTCATTATAGCCCTCTGAAGGGAATCAAAACTGCAAAAATTTGTTTGACACCCCTGCATTACAGGGTTCCAGACATAGAAACTTGTGAGTTCAATTTCTACCAGAGGGACATGTGGTCAGGGTAGGCAAGTAAGGCAGTGCTACCCGCTGCTGGCTGTTCTCTGCATGTGAAGAGTAAAATAGAAAAAAAAAAAACATTAAAAATATGTTTCCAATCAAAATCTAACTTCAGGCTAATCTTCAATTTTGGGTTTGTATTATTATTTCCAACTCCAGAGGAGTAGTGCCTCACCAATCATGAACCTCACCGAATGTCACATATCCTGTGCGTCAGTGACAGACAGTGAATTTTGTCTCCTCGTCTCTTCCTCTGTTGCTTTCTTTCTCGCTTTCGCTCTCCGCCTCTTTCCCGTCAGGCTACAGTTAATCCCAATTATGTACGCCGTCTAACTGGTGCAGGACGAGACCAGTGCTTGTGGCATTTTACCCAGAATCATTTCCAAAGCACATCTTTTGTTTCGGTATCCAAACATGTTTCATTGCTATCCCAAGCAGATGACGATAGGATTGCAATAACAGCCGAGTGTGACATATTCCCACTAATCAGTTGCCCACCAGACTTTTGTGTTCTTACTCCTTTTAAATGTGTGTTATGGCAGGGTCTATTTTTTTTTTTTTAACTCTTGATTGGCTTTGCTCTAAATCATCAACATCAGAGGATATGGACAAGCTCTGGCAGCAGTTCCAGCGGAGCAGTAATTGCTGCGGGGTTGTGGAGTGTTGCATTGTTGGATGAGGTGGATAAGTGGCTGACCCAGTCTCTCGACTATAATTCCTCAGTGAGTCTCAATATGAAATAGGCTTAGGCAGAAGAGAACAATGGTGATTGTTCATATACCGCTGCTTCTGCTCTCATTCTTTTTATTCCTATAGGAACGCGTTCAGCTCCAGTTGAGCTTCATTGGCGGAAAACACAGATGGACCGTTGTCATTGTCACACTTTGACAAACATTGTTGAATTTGTAAAGCTTACGGCACATTGACTGGTGTGTCAAAGATGACTGATACTACACGGGCATGTCCTCCAGATGGTCAATAAACATCCTTCTGCGTTTTGGATTGCATCATATCCATGGAAATGTACACACACAGGCACGAAGAACATCTGTTATGCTACCCTCAGCAAGCCTTATTAAAGCTAGTTAGCCTGATAGGCTTTTCATTGTGTTCTCATTTTAATACTACACTCAACATATTTTTAGGACTGATAAGAATGTTATATAAAGGCGCTGAAAATTTGACCCATGAACAGTTTCCATTACTTGTGACAGGCTGCTGCATATTTGTACTAGTCCACAATAACTGTGTTTACGTTATGTTTGTATCTCAAGCATATTGTAACCAAAAGGATGTCATAGAGACGTCTTCATCTGTCCCTATGCACATCCATTTAATGGCGAATGCGGGGAGCCAATCAGATGTAATGACTCTGATGCTTAGGCAGCCAAGCCCCCCAGGCAGTGTTTGTGTTGCTTGCATGTGTGTGTGCACAAGATAGAGAAGGGAACTGAGAGAATGGCGCGACGAAACTATAACGATGGTGGAGATGTGGTCAGATTCGCAGTGCTGTCAGAATGCTTTGCACTTGGCATAATCAAACTGTATCAGGGGGCTGTATTGTCCCCACTTTTGTTTTACTGTCACGTGCACGTTTTTTACTAACTAAGTTTGAGTCTCACTGCTGCCCCCCCCCCCCCCCCCAAAAAAAAATGGAAGCAATTGTTGGAGGCTAGTCTCATCCTGCTTCTACTCGTTCATGACTGTTGTTGAGGCGCCCTTGTTTGCACGCCCCTTCACTCTGACACCTCTGCCTGCATGCGTGTGATCTGGTTCTCTGCGAGGTGTTAAACACAATCTATTCCTGTACAGCAACAGAGTATAAAATGAATTTACTCATGAGGGATTTTGATCATAAATGCAAAAATAATCACATTGAAATACTGTAGGTAGGCTGTAGACTATTGGTTACCCCTCATAATAGAAATAATTTTAAATTACTCGCAAATTCAGAATTTTTTTTCTTTGCCCCCCCCATATCATCTTTTGCAAAAGATATATTTTTATTGTATTGCGTTTTTCAATATGCTGTCTCTAGTAAGTAGCTATTGCCCACAAAATATTTTTTCCACATATTTTCAGTAATACATTCAAACACTGCTTTTGATATGATAAAATATGTCAAATGTAGTGTACTGTATATACTTCTGTCACTTAACCCTGGAGAACCCAAGAACCTTTTTCTTCTTTGGAAAATGATGAATTATACATTAAATGACTGCTATATGTTCACTGAATACCAAAATATATGTTTTTTTTTCAAATATTCAATGCTTTAATCCTAATTTAGGATTAGGGCCAAATATGACCCTTTGGGATTTAAGGGCAGCATTTGAGTAGCATTTGAGTAGCATAATTTATAGGGGCCAGATTTGAGCCCGTGGGTTCTCCAGGGTTTTAAAAGAGATTAATAAATCAGAAATGCGATTGATTGGCACAAAAGCACAACAATAAGAGCGAGAGGGAGACTCGTTTTTTTTCGGACGGAGTCGGAATCCGAGCCAAAAACCCCCCGGGATTGATCGCACCTCACTGCTACTCGGATTGGGTCTCCAGTTTGCTGTTTGTTTACATTCAATCAAGGGAGTAGCACGAGGAACCGCTGCTGGAATGGACACTGCAAATCAGGTCAGTAAATGCTCGGCGCGCGTACTTTTTCCAAATGTAAACGTCTGCTCAATTTAAACATGATTATAAATCTGAAAAGACCCCGATAGTCCACTTCTTTCTTTCGTGTCTTGGCAGCTCGCATCTTCGGGGACCTTCCAGGTGCTCAAACTACCTCTGGGATTTATCCGCGTTTTGGAATGGGTGAGTTGGAACATTTTTGTTTGCGACTCAAGCGATAACTTAATTAAACACGGCATAGTTATATAATGTGGATTAAATGTGACGCGGAGAACGTTGACGTCTCGCCGCTATCCGCACGTTTCAGTCAGATATTGATTTTACTTTTAATCGATCATCGTAGCATTATTCTTTTTCCGGATGATATTGACGAAATTAGCCGTACCGTGAGCATGCCACCGTGACACTGGTCCACAAAATCATGCAACATAAAGTGAAATAAGAAGCAAGGAAATTAAAGTAATGGGGGGAGGGTCGCGCAAATATTTCAGTCTGTTGCTCGTTTTTGCTGTGCTGTGAACCTTTATAAATGAGTGGTTTATTGCAAATAATGTGTGCCGAAATTCACAGATGGATGCTGTTGGATTACCTTTCAGATGTATATACCCAACCTTCTTAATATCACTCTCGGTCTCTGCAATCTTCCCCGTCATGAAACAGTCCATTATGTCCATGTACTATATGTACCATGTACCCAAACCTCACGATTCTAAGGTTTCGGGTTCAAATATCATCTCATCATCTGTGCCGCCCAAATCCAATGTTCCCCCCAGTCTGCTCAAATAATGACCCAAACCTTGATTACAATTATCCCAATATGCTCAAAATTCACAGCTACCCAGCGAGTGGATGAGGACAACAACGCAGCATTTTTTAATGTAGTAACTGGCCATCATGACTGAAAGAAATGAGAAATGTCATATATGCCCTTCAACACACAAATATTAAGGGGGAAAAAAAGCGTCTCACACACAGATACACAAAACAACCCCAGGGGAGCAGGTCTCAACACACACAAATGTGACATTCTCTTTTTATTTATTTTTTTGTATTCATGGGATTCTAACTTTTTTAACCTTTGTGATAGCAATTTAAACAACAATCCAAATTTCAATGGTCTTGCTGTCTCCCCTTGAACTGTCTCAAATGTGCACACTTTCTCCTGTGTCTGTTGAAATCGACATGACTTCTGGGAAGAAGGTTACGTTTCAGCAGCGAATTGTGTTGTTTGTGTGCTATTCTTTTTATGGCATAAAAAAAATGGTGATGGGTGGAATTAAATTCTTCCAATGGTGTTCCCTATGTATTTAGACAGCACAAATTGATGGCAATGTAAAATTCACACTTAGTTGTTTATTCGTTCAAAATGTTGACACTTGTAAAACAGTGTGTTGCTTATGGGATCCAGATAATCCATACATCTCAGAAAATTAAATTGTATTTATTGAATGAACACATTTTAAACACTTACAAAAAAAATGAATAAAAATAGCTGCTCACATGCATATCCGGATCCAATGATTGATGGCACACCAAATCGATAAATGTGCGTTGTTTAGCCGGGCTGCCGAGAGTATGGTGCATATTTTGAGAGATGAAAAAAAATACAATATATAGTCAAACCTTGGTTTTCAAACATCTCTGTTCTCGACCAAATCGGTTTTCGACCAAAAATTTTGAGTTTTTATGCCTCGGATGACGACCGAAATTTGGTTCTCGAACAAACTGAGCGCACTTGAATGCACCACTTGACTCCTCTCGCCTTCCTTACACGAGGAAGTGACGCTTCCTCGGCTAGACGAGGAAGTGACGTTTCCTCGTGTTGCGTTCCATTGTGAGCAGAAGTGTTCAATAAAGATTTCTTTTTAAAAAGAGCGTGGTTTCGGTTTTAAACAAATCGTTTTTTGAACAGCCTTCTGGAACAGATTATGGTCGAAAACTGAGGTATGACTGTAATAGTAATTGCATTTTAATCATTCAAGATCACAACAATCTTACGGCTTACAACTACCATGAAACAAACAAACAAATACAATACTTTGTTTAGTTTACGTGACATCAGACAACAAGAGCTTTTCTTTCCTGGGTGACTGACCGGCATGTGGCTTTCATTTAAGATCGCAAGCCGTTATGTGCCATGTCTTCAAAGATAGCTGATGGTGTGTGCGTGTTTGGCACACAATCTCTGGCTGGCATATTCCGTTCCAAACAGCTGTAAGGTCCGCTTCTCTCCACCGTAGACTAACTCATGCAGAAGCTGTCCTTTGAGATGTGCCCAAGCACTTCACTTGGTGTGTGCGCGCGCACACAAGAGCGATGGAATGAGAAAAGCGGCAAAATTGCACAGTCCGATGAGCACATGATACTAATGATATACATTTGTTTATGCATCGAAGCGTCATCATCGCTGCAACATCTCACACACTTGCGCAGGCACTGTATCATGCGTGACGTGGGGGCAACATGTATGGAACCAAAATGCAATAATAACGAGTACCGGTAAATAATTTCGTCCCTTGTGAGTCGGGATCTTCTTATCAGCCGTAAAATGGGGCTGACCCAGAATCATTGCAAGTGGATCTCGGACCGGTCTGTGTTAGCGTGCTTGTGCGTTATTTTTCCACTGACTTCAGTGGACTATAATGCGTCGGTGTTTGTTTTTGACAGAGTGCTGCACAATGTCCACTCGCACATACAGCACATTCGCACCACGTCAAAACAAGGGAACCAGCGCGGGAAAATGTGCGGTTAGTTCAGAATCTGATTGACAAAATGTTTTTTTTCTTTTCTTTGACCTGCAAAAGCATACAGAGAGACGACTTAGCAGAAACAAGTCGGACACCTCACTGTCCAAGCAATAGACGATAGAAGGCCATCAGAGAAGAACAGCGGAACAAACTCGAAATTGAGATTTTTTTATGCTCGTGAGCAGCGGAGCCTGCAAAGAGCGAGAGAGAAAATGAGTTCGTGGGGTAGATGAATCTGAGCTATGCAGGACAAAAAGCAGTCCCCGCGCATGAAGGGATTAGCCACCACTAAATGAGTCCTGAATTTGTTTTGTGACGCTGCTGCTGCTTCAAAAAGATAAGACAAGCTTTCTCGTGAAGGCACGCGGACTTTCCTCCAGTGTGCTGCTGTTAATAAAAGGAGTTAGCTTTTAGGATGAAATAGGCTACTATATATATCTATATATATCTATATAGATATATATATAGCCTATTAGATATAATATATACAGTCAGACCTCGGTTTTCGTACTTAATCTGTTCCAGAAGACTGTTCGAAAACCGAAACCATGTTTCCCATAATCCGTTCCAAGTCAAGAAAACCACTTTTTTAAACCACTTTTTTTTTTTTACAATTTCACACCATAAACTGTACACATGTAATAGGAGAGCAGGTAATATGTAAAATACTGTACAAACAAACTGTAAACTGTGCATTCAAAACTGCTGGCCGTAAACAAATGCGCGCACTTCTCCCGTGCTGCCGGGGCAAACCATTCTGAAAAGAGGGGGGTTTCACTCCCCCTAACAGAGGCGTCTCACCAAACACGTCTGCTTTTTTTTTTTATTGAACAATACAAACTCGTCTGCTCACAATGGACGCTACTGTAGCATCGCTACACGAGGAAGTGTCGCTACACGAGGGAGCGAAGCCGAGAGGAGTGAAGTGACGCATTAAAGTGCGCTCAGTTAGTTCGAGAACCGAAATTTGTTCGTCATCCGAGGCATAAAAAACTCAAAAATTTTGTTGTCGAAAACCAAATTGTACGAGAACCGAGACGTTCGAAAACCGAGGTTTGACTGTATACATATATATATATATATATATATATATATATATATATATTTTTTTTTATGACATGGAAATTTAGGACATTTCAAGATGAATCAAACGATTGCACAAATTCGACCTGTAAGATAATACTGTAGTTCCACTATGGTCAACAACTAGGCATCTGTGTGTCTACATACAATATTTTGCACCAAAATGAAGAAAGTAACGGAATGTACCAGTGTTACATATTCCATCCATCCATTTTCTGAACCGCTTTATCCTAACAAGGGTCGCAGGGGGTGCCGGAGCCTATCCCAGCCGTCTTCGGGCAGTAGGCGGAGGACACCCTGAATCAGTTGCCAGCCAATCGCAGGGCACACAGAGACGAACAACCGTCCACACTCACACTCACACCTCGGGACAATTTGGAGTGTTCAATCAGCCTGCCATGCATATTTTTGGAATGTGGGAGGAAACCGGAGTACCCGGAGAAAACCCACGCGGGCCCGGGGAGAACATGCAAACTCCACACAGGGAGGCCGGAGCTGGAATTGAACTTGGTACCTCTGCACTTTGGGGTCGATGTGCTAACCACTGGACCACCGGCCCGCCGTGTTACATATTCAGACATTTTTGAACGGTATTCTGTCACAATTACAGAAATCAGACACATAATTGGTTGACAGGTACATGTATTAAAACTTGGATCATTTTCAAGAAATACATTTTTAATGCAGTGAGCGAGACAGCGCAGTCGCATCCCATTCCACCCTGAAACTTGTTGGGCACAAAATGTTTCCGGGGTGAAGCGGCTAATTGGTCACAATATCGCTCAATGGAGCGCTATTTGGTTGTCCGAGTTAATTTTTTTTTTTTTTTTGGCATTGGGCGTGGTGGTTTCTTGTGTATCAAATCAGAGATGAGGATTTTTTTTTCATGGCTCATATTTATCTTGCATTATTGTTCTAATGACTGTTCCAAAAAAAAAAAATACAGTATTACAAATACATGTGACAAAAACTCTGATCTTTTAACATAAACTGACACACACGCAGGTTGTCATTTGTCCGACAAGATGTCATTTGCATCGATGTTTTGTTTGCCAAAACCTTGCTGGGAATTCGGCTCTTCCCGTAAAACGATTCAATGCCATGTCGGTCAGGAAAGGGGGCAAAAAGAAAGATGTTTGTTTTTCATTTCTATACTCAAGCATCTTCTTCTTGCCGTTTCATTTCTCTTTTTTTCTACGGCTTGCTCCCCGAGGAGCCCAGCTGGGAGAGGAAGATAAACACGCGGGTTGCGCAAGGCTTAGCAGCCACCCTCCCTCTACAATGCCACACTCCCCTGTTCAAAGGCCCCCCTGCCTGAAATGAGAAGTGCCAAACTCCCAACGATAAATCACGGCAAGATGAGACGGCTGCAGGAGGCGGGAGGTGGGTGGTATACGCAAGGGAAGAGATAATCATCAGGGCTTGTTGGTAACACTTAAGAGCATTTATTATTCTCCCCCTCTGGCCACTTCTCTTTTCCCATCTGGCATCGGAGATTTTGGGAGGTGTGTGTGCGGGGGCGGGGGGTGGAGGGGTGTCAATGTATATTTTAAAGAAACATTTCTCATTATGCTAAGCAACGAGCACAATTCTAGCAGAGGAACCCCAATTGAACAGACCCACAACCACTGGACTCCAGATTCTACTGAGAGAGAGTGTGTGTGTGTGTGTGTGTGTGTGTGTGTGTGTGTGTATGCGTGGTGGTCCAGTGCTTAGCGCGTCAACCCCGGAGTGCAGAGGGTCAGGGTTCGATTCCAGCCCCGGCCTCCCTGTGTGGAGTCTGCATGTTCTCCCCGTGCCTGTGTGGGTTTTCTCCGGGTACTCCGGTTTCCTCCCACATTCCAAAAACATGCATGGCAGGCTGATTGAACACTCGAAATTGTCCCTAGGTTTGAGTGTGAGTCTGGATGGTTGTTCGTCTGTGTGTGCCCTGCAATTGGCTGGCGATTGGTTCAAGGTGTCCCTCGCCTACTGCCTAAAAATGGCTGGGATAGGCTCCGGCACCCCCTGCGACCCTCGTGAGGATAAGCGGATTGGAAAATGGATGGATGGATGTTGTAACCATTTGTGTATTTTTAGTGGTTGCCTTCAAAAACAGTTCACACAATAACTTTATACTGCATTGGGTGTTTGAAGCCCTCCAAAGTGAGAGTCCGAACTCTCCTAGCTTTTCACTGCTCATTCAGCCCGTAATCAAGACTCCAAAAGACCTGGATTTGATTCCGACGTTGTCTATTTGTGAAATATGATATTGCAGAGGCCATTCTAAATATTCCGCCCCCCTCTTCCCCCTTTCTTAGCTATTTGCCATATTTGCCTTCGCAACATGCGGTGGCTACTCTGGGCAGCTGCGGGTGAGTGTGGACTGCATGGAGAAGGCCAGCAGCAACCTCAGCATTGCCATCGACTTTGCTTATCCTTTCAGGTGAGTTGCATTCATCTTCATCGTTTACCACATTCTATCTCTAGTTTATTCCGTTGCCTTGTTCCAAGCAATCGTTGGGAGCGTGTTCAATGCCCTTCTTCAACTTACTTTACTTTGTGTGTCAGTGATTCTTTAAGTGTGGTACGTGAAAAAAAAAAATCACAGCCTCAGTACTGTTCCGTTGTATTGAACTGAATTGATTTTTTTTTTTTTTAGAATTGCTTGTTGCAAATATTTCAGTTTAGGTTGTCCCAATGCATTGAAACGAGACAGGTCATTGTTATCTAATGACTCGTTGGTTTTGTCCCGCCCATCGGACGCTCAGCATGTCTGGGAGTCCATGGACAGTGGGCGTTTATTGGCTGGCCCGGACGCTGAGCTTTTTATGCATGATGATTGGATGATCTGTCTGAGGCTAAATCTCTTTTTGATTGACAGCGAAATGAGCCAATCATCGATCTTTTTGCGGAGGCATCCGCGTGAGCATTTTTCAATTCTCATTCTGATCTGAGTTGGACTGGAGACTTCTTCTAATAATCCTAAGGATACTCTCTTTGTTGAAAACGACTAGCAATAGATTAATATTTTATTTCTGGTGTGCTTTATTGTAGTTGCTTGTGTTCGTAGACTGAGTTATATCACCACAGTTAAGACACTGGAAAAGACGCCTTGTTGGTATGACAGGGTTACATTACAGATTATTTTCTTGAAAAGGAACGGAGAGTAGAATTCACGTATGAATAAACGGACACATTTTATGATGTAGGCCGAAATTGAGCTTCCCCACCTTGACAGATCAGCATCCGCCACTGGTTTGCAAAACCACCTTTTGTGTGATCACTGTGTCTATTTTGCATCAGGTTGCACCGGGTGTCATTTGAAGCGCCCGCGTGTGAGGGCATGAGGAGGGAGCGCCTGTTTCTCACCGGAGACTATTCGTCCTCTGCCGAGTTCTTCGTAACAATTGCCGTCTTTGCTTTCCTGTACTCCCTGGTCGCCACTGTCGTCTACATTTTCTTCCATAACAAGTACCGCGAAAACAACCGAGGACCGTTGATCGTGAGTATATGGTTTGATATTCCAAATCAAAAGGTTTTGGGGGACTGACAGGCGAATTGATTACACTCCAGCACAAGCAAATGTGGTTGGATGAGAGTCGTTGGGTCTAGCTCAGGGGTCGGCAACCCAAAATGTTGAAAGAGCCATATAGGACAAAAAAAAAAAAAAAAAAAATATATGTCTGGATCCGCCAAAAAATAAAAGCCTTCTATAAAACTTACGATAAAGGAAACACATGCTGTATGTATGTAGGAGACTGGACGGTCTCAGAATTGTTTGTTATTCATTCCTTTGTTGTGTGTTCACAAACGCCCCCCCATAGAATTTATTTTGTAATTTCCTAGCTTGATTTTTTTGTTTTGGTGCATTATTTTCGCTTTTCTTCGTGTCAGTGAAGTGATCATGAATTTCCATTTTTATGAGGCTGTCTTTGAACGCCTCTCGAGTCGTACGAGAAGAGAGAATGCACGGAGTCGGACGCAGACGTGTCCGTGTTTGTCGAGACTGTTAAAAGCATATAGTGTATGTTTTAAAAAAAACAACACCACAGCTCTCCTTTTTCGGAGCTGCAACATGTATCTATATCTATTTGAGCTATATGAGCTTACTATCAAAATCTTTTTCCATTTTCAAACATTTTTTATAAAGCTCCACTAGATGTCGCTAAAGAGCCGCATGCGGCTCTGAAGCCGCGTGTTGCCGACCCCCGGTCTAGCTGGTTGAGATTTATGACTAATTTTTTTTACCTTTGCATTTCGGCTATTTTTATCATGCAGTATATGGTGAACCTGCATGCCCGTTTAACAGAACAGAACAGTTTTGTCGTGCAATACGGACATTTGATGTACTCCCGACACCCGGTGACTAAGTCCCATAGGCCTGTCTGCGAGACATCCTAATGAACCGGGGGGATGCAGGGGGGGGCGTTGAAGCAGAGAAAAGAGGTGATGCAGGAACAGGCTTACTCATTAATGTTTGTTTTCCTTGTGTGTCTTGCGTCCCTGTAGGACTTTGTTGTGACTGTTGTGTTCTCCTTCATGTGGCTCGTCAGCTCTTCCGCTTGGGCCAAAGCTCTGTCTGATGTCAAGCTAGCTACAGATCCAGATGAGGTTCAGCTCCTTATCTCTGCCTGCAAGGATCAGACAAATAAATGTGGCTCTGTGCAGGAACCCCGCTGGTCTGGACTCAACACCTCTGTGGTAGGTTTTATTGGGCCGAAATGACCAGAAAAATACACCAATAAAAATAATATCCATCCATCCATTTTCTGGTCCGCTTTTCCTCACAAGGGTCGCGGGGAATAATAATAGTTTAGTTTTTTAACTGTTTCATTTTCTCTCCAGGTGTTTGGGTTCCTCAACTTTGTTCTTTGGGCGGGGAACATTTGGTTTGTCTTCAAGGAGACTGGTTGGCACAAGGGTGCGGCCAGGTTTGTGGGCGGAGCCTCTGAGAAGCAGAGCGGTACCTTTACCCAGCAGCCCTCCAACCAAGGCAGCTTTGATCAGTCGGGGAGCTACAACGCCCACGCAGACTTGGGCCAGCTGTCCGAGTACAGTCAGGTTGGAGGTCCCTCCTCTTACGCCAATCAAATGTAGTTGACCTTTTTAGTATCGTGAAGGGTACTTCTGCATTTTAAACATGGAAACGGGTGAGGAAAAATATTACAACCAAGAAGAGAGAAAAGTTTGCACCCAATGAATACAAGTTTTGTCAGGTATATTTTTTTACTTCTTGCTTGTTTTTTTTTTTCGTGTTTTATTTTGGGATGGGTGGATTATTACGGTTGAGTGCGTTATGTTCAATTTTATCTCATCTTTGTCTACGTATTTGTTTGGTAATGTTGTCAAGTAGGTGTGGACACGGATGTGTTCCGTATTTGTATATTTCAAACTTGGAAAATGGTGTTGACTTTGTGCATGTTACCGCATGTGTTTCTATGGTCTTTGCAAATCCATATTTTTCCTTTTATTTATTTTTCACTTCGTCCAGGAAGCATGACGTATCTCAATTATGTTTCAGTATGTCTACAGTTTTTCAAGCTACATTACGTATATTTGAATCGTGTATCCACGGTTATGTCATGTGACTCCATTAAAATGCTTAGACAACGTAGATAAAAATGTTTTTGCTCGTGTAAAGAGGACTGTTCCCTTATTTTATTCGCAAGCTTTTGCAACAATTTACTGTGAATGTTGTCCATGCTGGTGTTAACTTGTAAAAAAAAAAAAAAAGTAAAACACAGAGTAGGGCTAAGGTGTATTAAAGTGTGCCAGCATGTCACTCCACTTACATATCAAAAGCCCAGCCCCAAAAAAAAAAATGTTGGTAGCATCTTATTTCTACACAAAGGTTGCAGAATTTTTATTCTGAACTTACGATCAGTGATGTCAGTGTTTTATATTTCAAGAAGTGATACTCAACGGTGGTGATGCTAAATTGATGCTTGTTGCAGGGGAATATGATAATTGCAACCCTTATTTGTTGACCTGGGAGCATGCGACAATAAAACAGCTCTTGATGCCCCCAGATGTGTACACGTTTTGTCGCATGCCATTTTCACCAAACAACGCGCAGAAGTTAAAAAGCACGTCAAATGCATATCCTCCAGATTCTGTCTCGATTTGAATTAAATGTTTAAAGCTCACAGGTGGTGTGGATGAGAACCACCCCAATTACTCGAGGTTCTGAATGTTGTCTGACCTCTCCAACATAGTGCCAAAGGTGAGCACAGTATTCTAGTTTGGCAGACTGGGCCAGACTCCATTAAACTTTGGATGCAAGGGGGGGAAAAAAATTGTGTTTACTCCAGTTGTGGTGCACTGGACCAGTTCTACGGCCTCACCACAGAACCAGAAGATTGCCTTATATTGTACATCTAGAGTCCATGTATTTTGTTCTTGGGGGTGAGGCGATTGGTGGTGTAAACATTTACTGTGGGTAGTAAGTTGACTTTCGATTACCTTACACACCTTAATCTGTACGACAATATTTTGTCAAGAATATATTTCTTTTGCCATCCCCCAAAAAAAAAAACCCACTACAATTGCAAAGGCAGACTATTTGATCCGGTTCTGATGATGTTTGTTAGTTACATATAAGAATGTCCAACATTTTGGCTGATTGGTGGATTTTGTGGAATATTACATTCTGGAAAATGTTACCTATTTTAGTATGTTGCTCTACTTTCAATTTTGAACCGCCACACTTGGGACTACCAGTTAATTCCATTGTTCAAATGCGAGTCCAGTTCACCTGATCAAAGACGATAGCGAAAGATGGAGAGTGAAAGAAACCGTCTGTGTTTCTCCCTTGAGAGTTCCAAAGGTTTGATGAATAACTTGAAATAGTAGTTTTCACATTTATTTAAAAAAAAAAAAAAATACAGAAAATGTTGCAAACAAAATTGGTTCACTTCATTCGAAATCAAAGAACGGAGTTCCTCACTCGGCGCTCCCAGATGGACTTTGCTGATTGTTTTCGTCTGTGTCTAATTTCTCATCATCTGCGTGAGATTCAAAGCATTAGGAGAAACAGACAAAAACAATAGGACATTTTGTCATTTGTGGTGCGGGTTGACAGAGAGTTGACTCACTTTCAAGGGTTTGTTGTAGTTCTTGTATGGTGCTGAGTAGCACATGGAACTGTTTCTTCCGTAGCTCCAACTGAAATTAGACCGTACAAAGTTCACGTCGGCCAAATAATCCGTCCGGGTCATTAAAAATAAACATGGGAACCGTTTCTTTACCTTAGCGTCCACATTCTCCTTGATGTTCGATAACTGCTGGAGTTCTTTGTCAAGTGCCTCCAACTGCCTGTAAGCACAAAGGTTACAGAAAGGCAGAAAAGATCGTTTGACTGGAGACGCCATGCGTGTTATTTTAACTCGTTCATGGCAGATAAAATGACAATTTTTTTCCTATGCCTACGATTTCACCGGGGATCAAATTGCTTTTTTCAGTGTTTTTCTATAGGCAAAACAAAGCAGTTTAAAATTTGAGAAAAGAAATTCAGTTGATTGTCACAGAACAGACTGTGTTTGACTTTAAAAGTTACACTAAACTTACTTGAGTGTTTCGTGACGATTAGGATGGTTCTGAATAACCTTTGCAAGAGCATCGTATTCTGCAAGAGAAAAATAAAAATGTCAAGCACCGAGCACTCTTCTGGTATACTCAAAAATAACAATCACTCAAGTATAATGTGATTACAGTGTTAAAACACTTGCACACTGTATTAGCTTATGATATTCGTCAGACGTAGAAACATATTAATGACTAATTTTGATGCGTTGTGCATAAATCTGGGGAGTGGGGGTGGGTAATTAGGAAGAGACCGTAAACAGATTTGGGAACAGTTATGTAAATATTCTTACCTTGGCGGTTCTTTCTTACTCTCTTTGCTCTCTGGATTTCCTTCTTGCATTCTGCTATCTTCTCATGTGCTGAAGTTATATTTTGTTCTGCCAAATAGAGACAAGGCGATGACTTTTGTCTTTCAGCACGCACACAAAAAAAAAGACCAAAAAAATGTTTACCTATATTGGAGTAGATTGTGCCATAATTCTCCATTTCCCTCAGATTCATATCATAGACCATCAGAGTCTTCCCCAGGGAGAATTCACATTGGGTCAATGTCCCTAGCATCCTCTGGTACTGCGTGAAGCTGTGTTATGTTTTTAAATAAAGGAAAACCTTTAAAAACAAATTATTTCTTTACACTAAAAAATGAGATGAAGAGATTCATGATGCATTGAGCTGCATTTCAATCAAAAAGTGTATACTCATACAGATTCACGAAATACATTTTTAAAATACTTTTGATAGTTTTTCAGATGGCCAGTTCCTAACAATTGTAATCTTAAAACTATGTTTGCTTGTTCCTTGCATTATAGAGTAGTTTTTCTCATTCGGGTGAATTTGGGGTTTTTAGAAACTGTACTCAACTCAACTGTATTTATGTTTATGTCAACTGTATCACTTTCAAACAGCCATCGCTGCATACAAAGTGCTGTACATGGAGCAACTAACATATACAACAGTAGTTAATCCAAATGATCATGATTATATATTTTTGAAGAGCCAAAATTTCATGGTGTGTGTTGTGAATATCTATAATAGATATGAAATGGATTTTTTTCAATTTGATGAGCAATATTTTGTCAATCATAATTTTCTATTAACTGAGATGCACCAGTAGTATGTTTTGTTTTGTTTTGTAATGGGGCAAAATTAAGAAAACAGCCATTTATCGAAGCAACCCATACATTAAATTCAATAAATATATCGCTAAGTCAAACGCGTGACTATTCAAGTAGATATTTCGGAAGATGTTTCATGCTACTAGATCAATCTGTCGAGTTCACTTGCCTTTCTTCCGGAGTCCCAGGTGAGTTGCACCACTTGGTGAAGGTTTTCAACAACAAATTGATTCTCCGATCATCCCCAGCTCCGTCGCCGTCGATAAGAAGACGCTTTCGAATGACTTCGTCTGCAAAAGAACCAGGAGAAGCCGTCATGGCTCAAGTTAGCGGCTAACAGTGCTAATTGAGAAGGGGCTGCAGCCGACTCTTGCGAGTGGAATATGTGCGTCAGCGTTGTGAGGTGACAACATATCAACTTTTTAAAGCTTCGGCTCAACTCGATTGACTTGGCAGACAATAACCAAAATGAAGAAATGAAAATCGGACTTACCATCTGTGACTGACCCCATGTCTTCGTCAGTTCGTATTCTTCTTCGACCGAATTCGTGACAAGAGCAGTCTCAGTAGACTAAATGCTACGGCTTTACCGCCCTCTACTGGAAAAGATGCGGAGAGCAGTCATCCATATAAAAACCAGAATACAAGAAAAGTCCACAAATAAAAAGAAAAACAATTTAGTCTGACTCGATTTTTTGACTGTTTTTTTACCACTTACTTGGCTTATGGATCTTAGGCTGGCACAAGACAACGGAAATGCCACAAATCATTCTGGTAGTCCATAACCTTTTTTTTTTTAAATCTCTGAAATAAGGCAATACAGTACCTGGGGAATATTTGCTCGTCTGAATCTGTTGCTTCGCTCCCTGTTAATTTATGCCGTTGCTGTCCCTCTTTTGTTTTGCTTTGTAGGACCCACAGTTCTCAGTCAGTCAAGATCTCAACACCCCTTGGCTTGACCGTGTTTTTAAAATTGTTTCATTATCCTCAGGAGTTGAACGGAACAAGCCTACTGTATTTCGCCGAAACACGGACTTGTGTGATTAGCGGTGTTGCACAATTAGTGGTATGCAAGCTCCCTCTTGTGGTACACAAAATAATCACCGAATTCAATGTTCAAACTGTGCATCGTGTCACAGTAGTTTTTTAAAACCAAGTACTGTACATACATCCATCCATCAATTGTCTGCACCGCATTCATCACCAGAGTCCCGAGTGTGCTGGAGGTTATCCCCGCTCATTCAGGGTGAGAAGTGGGGTGCACCCTGAACACCAACATTCACATCTAGGACCAATTTGGAGTCTTCCGTCAATCTGACATGCATGTTTCTAGAATGTGTGAGAAAACCCACGCAGGCAGAGCGATTATAGGCAAACCCAAAACAAGAAGGCCAGAGACCGAATTTAAAACCAACCAATAAAATAAACTCAAGCGAAGAACAGCGACCCGAGAAAGTCACTGAAATACGGTAACTAAGTATTCTTACCGCGTTACTTCCCACACCTGGAAATGATTGACTGCCCTCTTTAGTTGTAGATTCTATCTTTTACATAGAACTTTAGTTACCCCAAACAATGAAACGCGAGCCAAACTGCGCTTGAGCTATTTACAGGGGCGCGCTCGTCGAAGGCTCAGTGACGTCACATTCCCAGAATGCAGTCTGGTAAACAGACATGGAAGCACCTGGTGAGGACCTCCACAGAGGCTGAGCACCGCACTCGCTCTTTCTCGCCGTGTCCTGTCCCCTTCGCCCATTGCATCCAGTTGATTTCAATCGGCCTGGCGTTTGTTTACACTTACCGGCATCTGTAGGATTGGTAAGGGCAAACTTGCCGCGAGTCTGTGACGACTGTTTCTGACTTGCGCTGTACTGTCAGGCTGCTGGCAGCTTCCTCGCTAATGCTAGTCATGGCTGGCTGTAGGCTTTAGCTAGCAGGGCGACGTAGCCACCGAATGCTCTCTCATAGCATTTGGAGCAGCAACATTGAGCCGGACTGGATGCAACCTGCTTTCGCTCCACGGCTTCTGTCAGATATACACATTACGTTTTCCACTTGTACTTGCAGCAGTAATGAACGTACCTTTTCGCACGTCAGTCTCACTTCACCCTCTTTCAAAATGACCAATGATCGTTGTTGATTTGGAAGTGGGAGCAAGGCTCCTCAAAACTTGTTCTGGCTTGGGACTGACGGCTAAAGTTACTTGACAATCGCTGAAAGATCATTATTTTTCTCTTCTTTGGTTTTTTTTTTACATCCACTTTAGTTTTTTACTTTTGCTTTCTTTATGCTTTGCATTGTACTCGCCCTGAGTTTTCGAGTCGCAATGTAGTCCACGTTAGGCTTGTCCTGTTTACATTGTAAAGAAGCGACGAGAGTATACAGTAATGCACGTTTTTATTCATATTTACTCTCAATATATGTTGCCTCTATCTATCTATCTATCTATCTATCTATCTTATGATAAAAGTATCATAGTATCTGCTAGTAAAATTACAGCTCTAAAACGATCTTTTAAAAATACTGCCGAACACAATGTATTTTTTTCGTAAACAAAATATACATCTGGACAACTAAAATGTTAGAAGGGTTTTATTGAGGATTATCACTACTGCCTTTTGCTAAATAAGTAGCTATTTGTTCAATTTTTTAAATAGACTTCAAAGAATAATTCTACCTACCTAACTAGACTCCCCTCAATGTGCATGTGTGTTTCTAGATTTCTTCTTCAGTGTGTGCGGCAGCCAGTGAGCACCCAAACTGATGTGGATCAGCTGACTGGGTTACAAATAAGTTACTTTTTTGCTTATTTGCCAAGGTAATATCTCACTTCTTTATGACCTATGTGCATTCACATGAATTACAATTGCTAGGAATTTCTGCTTCATAATGAGCCTTATTAAGGCACTATCTGTTGCAATTGTGTACCCGATAGTCGTACATTGTCATACGTCAACCATTATTGACATCTAGTTTACACCAAGTAAGTGTACCGATAATTTACACAGTATATAACACTTGTCATTCAAACACACACACACAGATTTGACTTCATTATGATTATGTGCATGACAGCTCAGTTTAAATGTGCAGCATACAGGGCCAAAAAAGAACCAAGTCATACGACAGTGTTGGTTAACTAAGACGATTGATTATATTTAATTAGACAAATGATAGTAACACTAAATCATCGTGATGATGATCAGTATTGTTCAGGGGGTACACTGTTGATCTGTGTTTGCGTTTTGAAGCACATTAACTGTACTGTACTGCACGCAATGTCTTACAGTTTAATTCAAAATTTTGCAAGTTGTTGTTGGCAACCTTTCCATATCCACCCCCCCGTCATCGCACGAAGATCAACTTAACTCCTTCGGCATGCAGTCTTTATATCATTGATTTATTAGCCTACTACTGTGCTTACTGTGAGAACCCAGGCTTTTATTATTCCTAAACACAACACGAGGATGCATGGCGCTTTATCCTGTAACATATGCCCTCCTCAAGTATTAGTACTAACATATTGGTTTCAGTTACAACAGCTCACAAAAAAAATATCTTCCTAGAATCCCCACCATAAGTGCGTTAGCACTATTCTATCATGTCAAATTAGGCACATTTTTGAATACTTTCACTTCTGCAAATGTATGTACAGTATGACAGTACCTTATTGCTCGTATCCTGCAATACATTGTGAAGCAACACGCAAAAGACGTATTCATTGGTTATTTATTTCAGAGCTCTTGTCACGGCCATATCAAAGAAGAAAATACAGAATAGAAGCCTTTATATCACCTTCTCAAATGATAATTTGATTCCTTTGTTTTCCTATTACTGTGAGCATATTTACAGTCCAGTTATGGACACAGGTTTTTAATGGTCGAGAAATTAGTCAAAAGAGGTCATGAACCTGTGTTAATTTCACAGCTATTTCTAAAGTATAATTTTTGGTTGTACTTGTAAGGTGCAGTCATCACGAGCGATCTCGTCGAACGGCCCCACACAGATTTTCTCTCAGTACATCAGGGAGTAGAGTCAGTCCATTACTCGGAGTAACAAGTTGTAATACATCTTTTTTTTTCCAGAATGATGTATGTACTGTATTTCCTCAGATAGTGGCCATCATGCAAAGAGATGCCGTGTTGTAGTTAGTCCCTGGTGGCATCATGCCCTAGGGAAAAATGAATAGCTCCCTCAAATAGACTTCTCCGACAGGGAAAAGTGAACTGTAACTGACATGGCCTCAGTTCAAGGCACTGTTTGAGAGTTTAACCTCTCCACATCTGTCGACTTAATATATTCTAAACATGTGAAACAATGTATTTGTTCGGAATGCATCACTCTAATCTTCTCAGTGTCAGTAAACGTAAAGCAACTGACTGTCCCTTGAAATCAGGCCGGTGCAAATGTTTTGAACATTACTCTGCCTATTCTTGTCAGGGAGGGTGAAAAGATCTGGCAGACTTTAGATCAGCGGTTCTTAATCTTGTTCGAGGTACCGAACCCAACCACTTCGCATGCACATTCACCGAACCCTTCATTTCTGACAAATAAAAATCGGATTCAAGAAGTGTTCCTTCAGTTTTGCTGGTGCAAGACTAGAGTTGCTCAACTTGGCATGACAAATCATGCAGATACGATGGTGATTCCCATCACGTTCTGTGATGCAGGTGAATCCATGTACTACATATTGGTCCGACCACTTTCTTTTTTTGCTGGACATAGCATGTATTAAATCATTCAAAAAAATAAAAATAAAAATCACACAACGTACTATCACGCGAGCCACACGTTGACCTACTGAGCGAACTAAATTTCCCGCAGCACTGACTGGACAAGAAATAGAATGTGATCATCTGCAGCCAGTGATGGCTAAGCGGGCGTGTCAAATAACAAATTGACATGTTGAGTCAGGCGTGTCTTAACCTCCAAGGCAGAGGCTTTGTCGAACCCCTGAGACCGATTCACCTAACCGGGGGTCGGCAACACGCGGCTCCAGAGCCGCATGCGGCTCTTTAGCAACATCTAGTGGCTCACTGGAGCTTTATAAAAAATGTTTGAAAATGGAAAAAGATTTTGATAGTAGGCTAATGTAGCTCAAATCGATATAGATACATGTTGCAGCTCCAAAAAAGGAGAGCTGTGGGGTTGGTTTTTTAAAATGTACACTTTATTTATGCTTTTAACAGTCTTGACAAACACAGACACGTCTGGGTCCGATTGCGTGCCTTCTCTCTTCTCGTTCGACTTGAGAGGCGTTCAAACACAGCCTCAGAAAAACAGAAATTAATGACCACTTCACTGACACTAACAAAGGCGAAAATAATGAACCAAAACAAAAAATCAAGCGAGGAAATTACAAAATAAATTCTATGGGGGCGTTTGTGAACACACAACAAAGGAATGAATAACAAACAATTCTGAGACAGTCCAGTCTCCTACATACATAGAGCATGTGTTTCCTTCATTCTAAGTTTTATAGAAGGCTTTTATTTTTTTTGCGGCTCCAGACATATTTGTTTTTTGTTTTTGTTTTTTTTGGTCCTATATGGCTCTTTCAACATTTTGGGTTGCCGACCCCTGCACCAAACCCCTCGGGTTCGATCATCCCAGGTTAAGAACCGCTGCTTTAAGCGTTTCATAGTGAAAGTGAAAGCACCGGTCTCCCTTCAGTCTGGTCGATCAACATGTCTACAAAATGTTATCTGTCCGTAGCACAACAAACGTCTTTCACCTCCTTCTCATGGTTCATTTTCTTGAACGTGCATGTGCGAGCGGATATTCATAAATCACTATGCATGAGTCACCACCCTGTTAGAGCCTATATCAGCTGATCTGTCAGGGTTTTTTTGTTTGTTTGTCTGCTGCACTCACTCCAGTGGATAACTACCATCCATTACATTATAAACGATAAACATGTTTGATTAGTACACTTTGACCGGAGTGGGTGTTTTGCCTTTGTAAATGAATACGACAGCACACCACATGCGTTTTACATTGCATGGACTTTTTATTATGTAAAGGTCATTATCCTATCCTAATGTCCATTTTTTCTCCCGGATAACAAAACAGGTGGTCCTATTTCAAATATTATGCATGTGAAGATTTGTTGGCACGAACTGATCATTTTGCAGTGGTCTTCACATGTTTTTTTTTTCTGCGAGAAGGTCAAAGGTGAGCTCGTGCACAGAAAAGCAATAATATGGCCTTGGTTTCATGGCACTTGTGGAGGATCATCGCACTCATGAAGCGTCACATTATATGATGCCTGGGGGTCACCAAGACGGTGCCCACAGGCACGAGCAGCCCCTGGGTCTGGTCTAAAAATAGCTCCTCTGTAATGGGACATTGTCATTTCTAAGGAATGTCGTTGAAGTGATTGTTTGAAAATATCGAGGGAGATATTTATAGAAATAAAGTTTTGCATATTGGTACAGTATGTGTTTCCTACCTTGTTAACGTGATTAGTATTTTCACATCGATGAATACAATCAATTTATATTAAAAACATAATTCAAAGTATTTTGAGCAAATCTAACCCTAACCCTAACCCTAATTTTTTTCAAAAGCGTTTATCAACCTGTTAGTTTTTCAACGTGAATCTTCCCACGCAGGTCTCAGGTTCAAAATGATTGGCAAATGGTCACCCCATCTCCTGGGGAATGGTAACATTTGCTGCGATGTCAGGGTGACTCCTCAAAATGTCAAATACAATTGTCAAGTTCTGGTTTAAATGCAAGAAACGACAATAATTATAACAACAATACGAATGCTTCAATAGACAGGGAGCAGAGTTAAGACAGTCAGCTATCGTCGAGATATTATTTAATTTTTTTTGAACGCCTCCCCAGTGGCCACGCGCGTGTTTTTGGATTTGTTTATTTGGGGAAACGTGCGATGCGAGACGACGCGGTCGCAAGCCATGAGGAAAGTCCTCTCCTGCGCCGAGCTGACTCTCGTGTCGTTACATTGTAGCGGAAAGAATGTCGGAAAGGGCCGAGGATGACGTCAGGGGGGAGCAGCGCCGAGCAGCCAGGCAGCAGCTGAAGCAGCAGCAGCAGCCGATCCAGCGGGGAGAAGGCTCCACAGCAATGGCGACTGTTGCGGAGCGGAGATCCTTACCGAGTCCAGAAATAATGGTGGGACAGCCTTGGAGCAACTGGGTCGACGCCGCCAAACTCCACGGAAACGACGGTGAGTCCGCTCGCGTCCCGAATGTGTGCGCCGAAGCGAGGTGGAGCGCCACAGCGTCGCCGGCGCTGGTGTGCTTATTTGTGGCCGTTCGCATGCAGTTGTCGGCGGAAGATGAAGAAACCATAGTGGGGAGCAACGTGCAACTATTTATTTGCCTCTGTGTCGGGTCGCCCCGTTTTCTCAGGTGCTGAATTGGAGGAAAGTTTCAAAGACTTGGGGAAAAATCGCGAAGCCATGCGTTTGTGCAGAGAAGGTGAGTGTATGTGTGTTTTTTTTCTGTCCAGGGCCAAATGTGTACAGTACAGTATTTTGGTTCTCGGGGTTTGGACATAGACTATTAAAACCCTTCTTTCAAAAGGCACTCTACAGCAGATCAAATGACCAGACAAGACTTTTATTTATGAAACATGTCTGTTATTTATGTGGTAGTTGACATCCGTCCCGAAAATAACTTCTCGAATAACTTGGACTGGCTGTCATTGAGTATTGCCCTAAAATGTATTAATAACAACACCCTAGAGTTGTCTTGTACATGTAAACATGCGTGACAGACTGCAGCATTATTCCTCTAACTCCATGTCACCTCGTCTTTCACCTGAAATTAAAACATGGGAAAAGTAATTGATTAGACCTGCAATATCGTATATCCAGTGGAAATATACCCATTTGCTTTTGTTTTGGGATATAATAATCTTTTGATAAGTTACCATCACAATCTGTGAACACACAATATCTTCTACAGTTATAATTTATTCTGAATATTCAGGGATAAAAGTCTACGAAAGGATCAGCTTGAGATGAGAATGTTATTTGATGTTTAGAACGATGATAACATATTTCCTTTGACATTGTATGACTACATCAGAGCATTCTTACGAGACGGATTGCCACTATCACTTCAGAAATGTGGGTGGCGACAAATAGTTTATGTTGAGGGGGAAGAAATGTCATCTGTGCTGTATGTTACACATACGTACAGCATATTTGACAATAAAGTTGTATTCCATTCTATTCCATTCCATAGTTCATACGGAAGTCACGTTTAATGAGCAAATAACAACTTGCTCACATTCAGTATCCAAAGAACTAAGTAGCCAAGCAGTCAACGTCTGGTTGAGGTAAAACACAATGACAGTTACAGCAAAGGTAATCGGATCGTTAAATGTCTAAAAGCAACACAACACCAAAACATCACTCTATCATTGTTGTCTATAGGCGGCCCGGTTGTCCAGTGGTTAGCGCGTCGACCTCACAGTGCAGAGGTACCGGGTTCAATTCCTGCGTGGAATTTGCATGTGTGGGTTTTCTCCTACATTCCGAAAACATGCATGGCAGGCTATTTGAACAGTCTAAATTGTCCATATGTGTGAGTGTGAGTGCGGACGGTTGTTCGTCTCTGTGTGCCCTGCGATTGGCTGACAACCAGTTCAGGGTGTCCCCCGCCTACTGCCCGAAGACGGCTGGGATAGGCTCCAGCACCCCCCGCGACCCTAGTGAGGATCAAGCGGTTTGGACAATGGATGGATGGATGGATCGTTGTCTATTAAAAAGGACGTTTTTGTGATTTTTAACTGGTATTTTCCACACTTGCTTTTATCTATCTGCCTAAATAACAATTAGCAGAGAAATATAGTGCGAACAAGAAAATATGAACATTATGTCAGACCCTTCACTTAGTACATATTTCAAGGCATGGATTGTATATAATTAAATCAATCACAGCTTTATGATTTCCGGATATGAAATGGTTGCAAAGCAAAAGTTATTTTTTTTATTATGGTCTGAAAAGTTAAAAAACTATATGCAAAGTAGTGAGCACAAAATTTAGCGCAGAAGATGAGGTTTGGGTTTGTTCCTTACGTTCAAATACTTATGCTAGCAAACATGCTAACATGATGTAGTTAACAAATGTGTGTTAGCGTAGTCTTAGCGTCAGGGCCCTGTTTCACTGTGATTACCCCTAAGCGGGGGGGGGAACAAGCCACAACAGACTTTATGACCACATATAATGTAATAAAATACTCATAACTTTTGATCCGCAAGCTCTTTGGGCGATAAAAAGGACGGCTAATTACTGATTAAGTCTACATTATTCTTTAACGTTTAGATTCCCTCTTAATTAGTCATAAACACCTAACAGTTTCACACACTCCATATTGCTTGTCTGGTGGGAGGATCAGTGCTTTTTTTTCCGTTTCTTTGTTTGTTTCTTGCCGACTTTTTTTTTGCACAATTAAAAAAAAAAAAAAAAAATTATATTCATATGTCCATTGCATCTGCTGTTTGTGGGATTGGCCCTCAACAACGTCCCTGCTTACCAGACACCTAATTGAAATTTTGCACCGAATGAAACCAGTAGGCTATGCTGATTAGGGTGATAGCTCATCGTGTCCCTTGGTCATTGTTAATTTAACTGTGAAAAGTCATCTTTCAATGAGAACTGTGAGTGCCGAGTTTTAATGAGGCTGAACAATTTAAGTTGCCGTCCCTACGATTGCCTTGCTGTTCAGTTCAATTGCCACGATCAGGCATTAACAGCTGTAGTTTATTTTTCTGCCTTTCAGATTCTCAAACTTATCTATTGTATTATTTTGTCATGAGGACTTTTTGTGTCTGTTCAAGGACATTCTTGGCCAGCACATTTATGACTTGAACTTGTTTTGTTCTGCTACAGCATTGTTATTGAGACTCTTTGCTGATCAAAATTAAGTTGAATCATTCTCGTTTTTCCAAGCTGAGAACCTTCTAGTGTTCTACCCGTCCTGCTCCACTGTCAGGCCTGCAGCTAATGAAGGAGAAGGATCACTGCGATATGCATACGTGTCATAAATCGGAAGCAAGCGTTTACATGGATAAAAAGTTGCACACCTTTTCTTTCTCTGTCTTCGATGAGCGAGCGCCACAATGGTACCGTTGGACGGTCGCTCAGGTTATCTCCTTTTGGCAAATGCTGATGATGTCATCAGCCCGTGTCAAGTACCAGTTTGTTTCGTCTCGCTGTGAACTAAATGGTTAATTCCCGGGCTCTTTGTCATGGCACTTATCTGGTGTTGTCCTTTCACAGGTCAACAATGTGGCCAGAGCAGAAGACCGTTGCACAATTCAAGTAGTAGCACACCGACGAGCGTTACTGTGTTTAATACTGTACTCTACGTTACATTCCGCACACAAC
Organism: Hippocampus abdominalis; assembly: GCA_018466805.1. Classification (NCBI taxonomy): domain Eukaryota; kingdom Metazoa; phylum Chordata; class Actinopteri; order Syngnathiformes; family Syngnathidae; genus Hippocampus; species Hippocampus abdominalis. Next base: position 15,642,728 of record CM031707.1, read on the forward strand.
TGAGAAAGGGGCGCTTCAACGAAATCTAGGAAGGATTTTTATTGCCTCTGCCTGTCCCATAGAGCTCGTGAGAGAGGCCAGTCGAAATCCACGACTGTTGCATCTCTCACCGTGCAGCTGTGAAAACACGTGTGTATCATATGGCGGCATCCGTTAGAGACTGTCTTTGAGCTGATCAATTCTCGTTGTGTGTCTCGATCGAATTATATTCGTTTGTGTGTGTGTGAAGGTTTTACAAGTGGCTCTCCCACTCTCTGCCATGACTCATGCCAGATTCCTGCTGTGGTGTAACCACTGCCATGCTATAGGACAGCTTATTCACATGCAGACAGTGTTTTTTTTTTTTTTTTTTTTCCCCACTCCCAAATGCACAGCAAATAATGACTTTGTATATTACATATAGAGTGTTGGTGTCACAGAGCAGTGTCACTTAAAGGTGGAGATTCATTCAGTGTTTGCCGCTCGGAGGCAGCCACCTCGATCATTCATCACCGCCGTGGATGAGGATCCCCAAATGAACTGGACTCTCATTCTCTCCCGATGTTTTGCTGCTCGCGATCTATCTTTACTCTTCCTTGAGCGCAGGTCCTGTGCTCGCGCTCTCCTTGTCTTGCCAAGGACTGCTTCTTCTCTGTTTCAGTCTCCATCTAGTGTGTTCGTTTTTCTTTTTGTTGTTTTTTTTGGTGGCTCTGCACCTCACCTCCGTATTCTCTTTGCTTTCCTTGAGGACTTCCTTTCTTCTCTGCATCCTTGTTTCACTCGGTGTGATTTAAGGAGACGTGTACAGAGTTCATTAGACCGTAAGCCTTTTCAAGCTCGCTAGCTAGCTATTTGCTTATGTATTTAAATAGTCACTATGTACGTTACCAATGAGACATGCAAGCAGATCTAGAAAGGATGCTTTTACAGTTGAGCCAAACATTTGTGGAGCACCCTAAGTGAGCATCTCTCGCTGTTTTGGAAAACACTTCTACAGTCAAACCTCTGTTTTTGTCCATAATCCGTTCCAGAAGGCTGTTCAAAAACTGAAATTGTTCGAAAACCGAAACCACGCTCTTTTTCAAATAAAAATGTTTAATGAACACGTCTGCTCACAATGGATAGCAACACGAGGAAGCGTCACTTCCTCGTCTACCCGAGGAAGCGTCACTTCCACGTGTAAGGAAGGCGAGAGGAGTCAAATGGTGCATTCAAATGCGCTCAGTTTGTTCGAGAACCAAAATTTGTTCATCATCCGAGGCATGAAAAACTCGAAATCTTTGGTCGAAAACCGAATTGGACAAGAACTGAGATGTTCGAAAACCAAGATTTGACTGTATTTGACCTTCCCATTGATTTCCTGAAGAAAAAAAACATTGAATGAATGCGCGGATTGTTTCATTGGGATGTCATAATAGAGAGTAAATAATTTTCCACCAAATATTGTCAACTAAATGCTGGCTCAAAATTGTTTCTGTTGCGATAACAAATCACAATTGGCCTGACCGTTTATTTGACAAGTACTTTTCTAGCCTCCCTATCTTTGCTTTGAACAGAAAGGAGTTAAATTAGTGAATAAGCCGCTGGGGCCAGACGGACTCGCCGGCCTGTGACTTAGAAACAAACCAGTGAAGGGGCCCCTTCGCGTGGCATTTATTGCCTATTCGCGGAAGCCAGACTCTTGGGTGCACACGCCAGCAGCATGATTTTCTATTCACCCTCTATATATGTCATTTAGACGCCTTTTGTCGGAGTTGTAAAGTCATTGGCTTTCTTTCTTTCTTTTTTTTTTTTTTTTTTAAATCTGGGGCCACTTGAGCCACTACAAAAGTCTCTTGGTGAAGAGGACATTGAGCTACCAGTAAGTGTATTCACGCGATTCACACGCTCAAAGTAGGCTCAGGTGTGTCAATTCAGCCACAAATGAATGCCACTCAGTACCCTGAGAGGCAGCCCACCACATCAGCCTTGTTACATGGCCATTGAGTAATGGTCCTCATCCCTTCCAGGCCCCCGTCGAGGAGGTTTCGAGGGCCCTTGACAGCCTTCGAGCGGTACAGATTGGAGAGGGGCTCCGCTCTTGCGTTCTCTCCCTTTGCTTAACTCACCATAACCCCCCCCCCCGTCCCTGCCAAGCAATCTCTTTATTAACCTCCGCAAATTAGAAGTTTTTTTGGGTGTCTCTGTGCTTCTGAGTTATGAACCGATGATTTCATAATCACCGATTCACTTCCTTTACTTGTCTTAGAAAAACACAACATTGTATTCAAACGTCGCATCCAATCCGAGGAATAGTGTTTCGAAAAACGCGCAAGTCAATAAAGTAACCACAAATTGTCGAGTAATCTTTTGTTTTTGGGAGCTCAAAGCCCACCATTGGAAAAAAAATGACACCGCTGATGAACACTTCTCCAGCGTTTCATAAAGTTGCCAGGATTTGCCCCAAAAAACTCAGAGCAAAGATCTGTTTGAATTGGAGGCATAATCAAAGCAATTCCATCCATCTATTTTCCGAACCGCTTGATCCTCAATAGGGTCGCGGGGGGTGCTGGGGCCTATCCCAGCTGTCTTCGGGCAGTAGGCGGGGGACACCCTGAATCAGTTGCCAGCCAATCGCAGGGCACACAGAGACAAACAACCATCCACGCTCACACTCACACCTAGGGACAATTGAGAGTGTCCAATCTATGCCGTGCATGTTTTTGGAATGTGGGAGGAAACCGGAGCACCCGGAGAAAACCCACGCAGGCCCGGGGAGAACATGCAAACTCCACACCGGGAGGCCGGAGCTGGAATCGAACCCGGTACCTCTGCACTGTGAAGCCGATGTGCTAACCACTGGACTACCCGGCCGCCTAATCAAAGCAATTGAAACTACAAAACAATCTGGCATCAACCTGAGAGACCCAATTGGAAACTGAATCCAAGTACAATGCTCAGTCATAAAAAAAAAAAAAAAATAGTTGACTCAATGGAAATTTGAATTGACAGCAGGTAACCTTTGGATCACTACTTTGGCCTCTTCTTATCAGCATGTACTTCAGGATGAATGAAGTGTTAGATAGCCGTCCCTATTTTTATTTGCAAGGTTTACTCGTCAGTTTGCCTTGAATCTAATTTTTCTTTTTTCGGTCTGTATGTGTGTGAACATAGTTGCCGTATTTACCGATACGCGTATTCGCGTGTGATTATACAGGCAACAAATGGAACATTATGCACTGCTAATCAATCCTTCCCCTTCTATTTTCCTTTGGAGGTGTCTTTGTATGTTTGATCTGTGAGCACGGATGTTAAGCGCTTGCTTCTCGATGACTTGTACCCTGACAGTGACATTTCCCCTGTGCGTAGATATGCCGATATTTGGCCAGTATCCTGCGCAAGACGACTTCTACCTGGTGATGTGCAGCCACTGTAGTCAAGTAGTCAAGCCCCAAGCCTTCCAAGCACATTACGGTAAGCTTTGCCGACAAATATTCTGTCAACAGCAACACTTTTTTTCTCCCCCCCCTTTATTCCGACACATTCTTCAGGTAGACACTTTGGGCGGTTTTTCACATCCGGCAGTGATGTTTTATTCAAAAGGAATGCGAGACAGCGACAATAAATTTGGCAAGAATGAAATAGTCAGCTTTTGCGTGCCGCTGCCACCAGAGCATCGCTGGTGGGGACGTTTCTCACAGCGGTACGGTTTGTGGTATTCCACCCGCCCCCCCACCACCACCACCACCCCTTCCTCACACCATGTCCCCAACCACTTTGCTTCCTTAACGCAGAAACCTGAGAGCAGGCACCACCAACCTTGATTTATTTACTTAACGCGCTCTCACATGTGCATGCGTACGTGCCTGCATGTGTATCCAAATCCCTTGTTAATATTTGATACGGTTCTCGCTTACACAGCTCCATTTTTTCCATGTTTGATATTCTATAACTGGTGGATGTTTCAAGCACTTTGTCTGTTTGAGTTATCAATGATGATTATAGATGATCCAGAAGATGAGTGTTCGATACTTGTGATGGGTTGAGCACTAAAAAAAAAAAGCAGAACATATTGAAACATCAGTACAGTCAAACCTCGGTTTTCGTACTTAATCCGTTCCAGAAGACTGTTCGAAAAACCAAATTGTTCGAAAACCGAAACCATGTTTCCCATTGGAATCAATGTAAAAAAAATTAATCCGTTCCAAGTCAAGAAAACAACCTTTTTAAACCACTTTTTAAAAATAATTTCACACCATAAACTGTACACATGTAATAGGAGAGCAGGTAATATGTAAAATACTGTACAAACAAACTGTAATATGTTTTATTTTCACCAATTTTAACATTAACATAGTAACATAAAAATTGAAGGAACATCTCTCTCTCTCTCTCTCTCTCTCTCTATCTATCTGTCGTGGGGCGTGCGCCTATCCCAGCTGTCATCAGGCAGTAGGCGGAGCATTTCGGCATCCGAACTCCTTCGCTAAAACAGACACACGCACACCTGACTCATATTTCGCGATCAAATCTTTCTTAAAATTCTATAGTTTTGCGCACTATTTTCCTCTTTTCTTCACCAGGTTTACCACTTCCACTTGCTTTCTTTGGTGCCATGATTAGGGGCTGATACACGATGCAAAAATAACAGTCTGATATTACGTAGTTCTCACCAAACACGTCTGCTTTTTAAAAAAATAATCTTTATTGAACAATACAAACTCGTCTGCTCACAATGGACGCTACATGGGGAAGCTGTTTCTGTATGATTATTGCATAATAATGAGACACCGGACACCAGAGTGTTGATTATGTGCCGCTGTATTGAAAACTGCCGGCCGTAAGCAAACGCACGCACGCACTTCGCCCGTGCTGCTGGAGCAAACCATTCTGAAAAGAGGGGGGTTTCATTCCCCCTAACAGAAGCGTCTCACCAAACACGTCTGCTTTTTTTTATTGAACAATACAAACTCGTCTGCTCACAAAGGAGGCTACAGGACACCAGAGTGTTGATTATGTGCCGCTGTATTGAAAACTGCTGGCCGTAAACAAACGCACGCACGCACTTCCTCCGTGCTGCTGGGGCAAACCATTCTGAAAAGAGAGGGGTTGCACTGCCCCTAACAGAAGCGTCTCACCAAACACGTCTGCTTTTTTTTATTGAACAATACAAACTCGTCTGCTCACAATGGACGCTACACAAGGGAGCATTTCACCAAACACGTCTGCTTTTAAAAAAAAAAAATCTATTGAACAATGCAAAAACGTCTGCTCACAATGGACGCTACTGTATCGTCGCTTCCTCGTGAAGCGAAGCCGAGAGGAGTGAAGTGACGCATTCAAGTGCGCTCAGTTAGTTCGAGAACCGGAATTTGTTCGTCATCCGAGGCATAAACAAACACAAAAATTTTGTTCCAAAACCGAATTGTACGAGAACCGAGACGTCCGAAAACCGAGGTTTGACTGTATATTTATATTGCTTTAAATATTAAAGAAATGGCTGCTCCAGCCACAGTTTGTGCTCATCCACAAGAGGGACATTTATTACGTTGCGTTTGACAAGAAATGAAATCCGGTATTTGAGAGTTTATGTTGGCACATTCATGTGTGCGGTATACTATGCAGACGTTGTAGATTATTTTATGAATTCATTTGAAGTGGGAGCAGTAAGTCAAAGCACATTTACTGAGAGGACAAAAAGGCCGGCAAACGGTGGTGGTTTTCCTCGAATCTTGGTAAAATCTCGGCTGGCACCGCGTCGTGGGGAGGGCCTCAACATTTTGGCTGTTTGGGCTTCTTGATTGCGGCCAAGCAAGAAGTCACTTGGGTTGCACGTTGCGCAAGCAACAAGCAAGCTCGGGTTTCCATGGCATTGCAAGAACACTTTGCATGTTCTTGAACCCCGATTCCAAGGGAATGCCCCGTTGATTAGTTCTTAATTTTGCTACTGACTTGCATACCTGTTTGACAGACTGGCAATTTTATGACAGAAATATTGCATTTCTTTTTGCTGTTCTAAAACTAAGGATTAGTTAGCGCCGTCCAACAACTCTTTGACGTTGGTGAAAATAGGACAACCGGTACTCCTGTTTCTCGGAGTGGGGGCAGCAGGGGTTGTCTTTAACTCTTGCTGGTGTTAAGTTTTTCTATCAGTATTTGCGATTGTTTTTGGGGAGTGTGTGTGTGTGTGTGGGGGGGGGGGCGTTCCCTGGGAAGTTCATGCGCTGTGACTGGGCTCGAACAAGCCATTCTCCCTGTCGCGAGAATGGGTTGGGGCAGGGGGAGTGATGGAGAGTAGGAGCGGAAGAAAGCCATTATTCTGCCCTTGCAAAGTAGGTGGGTAGCTTGTTCTGGAAGTGACACTTGTTCTTGATATTGTGATGTTTTTTTTTTCCTTGTTATTTCATTTGCGTGACAACGATATGGCCATGATGTTGGCATACAAGTTTCATGTTGCCGCTTTGTGGCGCGGGTCTCCGGGTAGTTTTTCTTACAATGAGCCATACAAAAAAGGGCTTGTTTGTTGTGTCTTAAAGGGACAAGATTATTGTCTGTTTCTACCACACATCATGGCTTTGAGGGTTTTTATTTGTTCAATGAGCCGACTCAAATGGGGGCGGGGGCTTTTCCAAACTGTTCCCCAAAAGCTGGAAGTTTCAAGTTCTCCAAAGAATCCAGATTGCCAGAGAGCAGAGAAAAAGCGTTTGCAACAAGCCCTCGTGTCTGATTTTCATCGCTCGCTCGTGAATATGAGTCGTGGCGTAAGACACACAAATGTTATTTTCTCCAAAAAACGAAGTTAAAGTTCATATTCCAGTTTAAATCACCAGCAGTCAGCCTTGACTGTTGCATTTGAATGTGTGTGCATGTGCCTTCATTCCGATTCCCAGCTATTCTATCGATTAAGAATAAGAATAAGAAAACCTTTATTTGTCCCGCACTGGGGAAATAAGCACGGCATACACGTACTCGGGCCTGATTTTTGCCACCTGCCTTTTAGACTTGCACAATAGAGATGCAAAATCAGCCTGGGCCATTTGATAAATCGCAATGTGCTTGCCTAATTCGTCAATTTGCATACACCTCCCGCAATGTGCAAAAAGAACCGCATTGCATTTTGGGCGCATTTGGCGGCTGCCATCCTGGTTTGTAGCCACTGAGTAGATCAGCTCCCGCATCTCGTCTTGTGCACCAAACAAACTTGTGCCCGGTTTTTGCACGCGCAAACATCTGATAAATCAGCTTGGTAACCCGTGCCCAGCCCTCCATAATTGTTCACAGTCCTTTTTACAGTGAAAGAAGCTGTCACCTCTTGATGCGTTGGCCTCTAAAAAGAGCACAGCAGGAGCAATGTCTGCTTCACCGCCCGACCGCTCAATGTCACCACGGAGCCATTTAATTTCACCCAAAAAAAGCTGCTGTCTGGTCACCAATTAAAAACGAGATGCAATTTGGAAAAATCAAAATTACAGCGGAGCCGCATGCAAATAATCACCCCGCAGCGGCTTAACTGTGTCCGTCTGAGATTATACAAAATGTTTCTCCCATGGGACCCGTCGCTTAGTGTCAGCCAACGCACGCTGCGGAAGTCTGATTTGTTCAGGGAAAAAATGACCTTGAAAAGTTGAAACGGTTTCACTCTTGTTTTCGATCGACAGCTGCAGGATTCAAATGCCGTATGATTTTAATATCCAGTCCAATCACATGCACCGATTCAGTCAGTCATTGACTCGGCATTTTTCTTTTCGATTTCTTGTGACTACATTGGAACTTTATTTTTATTTAATTTTATTTATTTATTATTTATTTATTTTAAGTGTAAAAATAAAAAATGAGACATTTTCAATCTCAAAATGTAAAGACAACTGTTAACAAATGAAAAAGGCCCAAAGCTTGGGTGACATTTTCGCAGATGCACATCTCAGCGTCGCGAAGGATTGCGCTGGCATACAATTATTTTGGTATCGTATATGATACGACAGTAAGTCTTTTTAAAATCATTTTCAACAGTAGGTTGTGGGTGTTTTCTCTCTATCTCTCGCTCTGTCTCTTTCTGAGTTCTGCCATTGACGAGTTGGTAATATCCTCACTATTTTCGCTCTCTTTGGCAGTGCCTTTCATCATGTTGTTCTGAGAAGCTCAGGCATGAAAATGAAGCTCTTGACCTATCGGTTGTTTCTATTTTAAGGCTGAGTTTTCATGGATCACAAATGCGGCTTCGTATTGTCAGTGCTGGCTTTTTTTTTTCTTTTTCTTTTTTTTTTTCCGTCCGCCTTTCTCCTTGACTGAGAAAGATGAGCGTTCAATCAAAGCCGTAGATCATCGTCATGCGTCAGGACAAATCTGCGACACCGTGCACCCGTTAGTGCTCGTTATTTCTTGATTTATTCACACTGAAATCACGCGAGTTGCGAAAGGATGTTTCATTCGTGTCTTTCCTGTATTTCGAAGCTCTGCTCTCTGTATTCTCTTCCTAGTGCCCCATTTTTTTGTACATTTTTGTGTTTATAGCCATCCACTCTTTTTATTTCTTTTTTTATTTTAGACGGCTTACGCTCACGAGGGTCATGGGTAATTCCCGCTGATTTTGGGAGAAGGTTGTTGTACGCCAGTCATGAGACAGCTACAAACAAGCAACCGTTCATTCTTACGTTGACCCTTTTTGCCAGAGTACTCAAAAGGTTACGATTAAAATGGATTGTTTACCAGACTGCTTTGTGCTGTTTATCCAGAGAGAAGACATAATTCTGCCGTCAAGTCGGCATCCACCTCGCCCTTCACTTTGTTGGGAAGGAACAGGAACAGTGCTAGCAGTGGTCTCGGACCTGGACTTGCCTCAGGGTCTCTCGCTGGAGTGACAAGCGGAGGGATTGTTAGCCGAACCACTACCGCTGGATCTAACTTCTCTTCCTCCGCAACATCGTCCTCCGCCTCCTCCTCTTCCTGCGCCAATCCCAAACTACTCAAACCAGCCAAAGACAAGGTGTCGGGCATCCAGCGAAGACCTCCCTTTGCCCCATTCAGGATGCTGCAGCCGGACAAGATGTAAGTTTGAGAAACACCGGTTGGGGTGCGGTGCGAAGGTAGCGCAATATTATCTTGGTACAGTGAAACTCCTCTACAACGAAATCATGTTTGCAGCAAGACATTTTTCACAACAGGGGTTTTTCACTGGAGCAAATTTTATCTCCGATGTAAACACACACACACACACACACCAAAAAAAAATGTCTATGTGTACTCTTTATTTTTATTCCAATACTGTACGTAGTGCATAAATATGAGCATACGCTTATTTGATGTTTAATATTAACATACAATTTTTTAATATTAAAAAAGTCATTTATACTCTTTTATAAAAAAGGAAGTTTCAATATCTATAATTTGATTTCAAACTTTACTTCTATAAAATGCACCTGAATCATAACAGTACTGTAATGAATAATATGGCTACTGTATGCAGTGCTCTAACACCTTATGAATGGGTAATTAATACAATTGATAGAAAATAAAAGTATTGATCATTTTTAGCTGATTTAAATTGGAATTTAAATATAATGATTTTTGAAATCAAACAATCCTAATCCCAAAGACACTTGATACTGTACAGTACTGTACTGTATCGCCAATGTACAGTTGTGCACAAAGAGAAAAAAAGGGAAAGAAATTTTTACAATCAGCATTCACTTTCACTTACATCAATTTCTGGGATAATGTCTTTTATTTTGCTTCCTCCGTCTTTCATTTTGATCACTTTTCCCCTCTCTTCCAGCGTCAGAGCTCTTCTTGTCTTAGCTGCTTGGCATCCAAAGGTCCGCTTCGTAGCCATTTTAGCAATACAACGAAATACTTCCTGGACTACTGCGCATGTGTACACCAGTGTGGTGGTTGCTGTTGCAGTTTCGAAGCAAAGCAGCAGAGGTCGCTGTTGGCTGAGGTTGGATTAGACTTTTGCGGAAGGCTCGTGTTCGTTGTAGTGAATCTCGTCGCGAGGCAAGAGCAGAGAAAAAGATTTCGTATAACGGAACTGTGGGATTTTCGTTGTCGGGGGAGCAGAAAAGTGGGAATGGCTTTCATGCGTGAACATTTTTTCACACTAGGGGGTATTTTCGCCCATGTAGGTTTTGTTGTAGAGGAGTTTCCCTGTAATATCTGTACTTGCCATGCTGTACAGTCTGTGACATCACTGATAAGAAATAAGTGGATTGCGGTATCTGCAATACAGTTAAGTGACCATAAGATGCAAACATTTAAAAAAAAAAAAAAAAAAAAAAAAGCTTACGTTGAATTTACTCCACTCCCACTCCCATGCGGGGGAGAAGTAATTGAGATGAAATATATTACGTGACATGAAATCATTCGTTTCATTTTAAGCTTGTTACTTCTGTGAGGGAGCAGTCCAATGCAATTCCTACTTCCTGCCTACCTGACATTATGTCCTGCTATGATTATTCCTCTTGTCTCAGCCTTCTTTACAGCTTGTCATAACTGTGTTGTCGTGGGCACGTCCCATGGAACACCGCCCTCATGTTTATGAATAACGAATCATGAAATGTGTTTCTTGCCCTTCCAGCTCCACCCACATGTGCACATTTGTCTCGTATCATGCGTTTCTCACCGGCTCGATGTTTCTAACGCTCAGCTTCCTCCTTGCGGCCCTCTTCATTTCTGTCACCTTCTCTTCCAGCCTCACCCCGGCTATCAAGGTGGAGAAGATGCACCTGAATGCGGACTCGTCAGCTAAGCTGGTGCAGGTCCCCTCTGCTCCCGCCACCACCTCATCCTCCTCCTCTACATCCTCCTCTAGCACCACTGTGAGCTCCAACACTACCACCATCACCACCTCCTCATCCTCAGCCCTTAAACCAGGCCTTAACTGTCCCTCCATACCAAAGCCTCCCTTACTGGCCCCGGGTCAGATCCCCAACGGCAAAGGCCACCTGTCAATTCTCTCGGACAAGAAGCAGGACAGCAGCAGTGCCAGTAGCAGGCGCCACCTGAACAAGAAAGTGACAGGTCAGCTGGGAGAAGGGATACACATTTGTAGATAGGCTGGCCTCATGTATGATTTTTTTGTTTGTTTGTTTTTTTACCTGAAAATGTCACCATCATTTTTTTTCCCTCCACTATGTACATCATTTATTGTTTTCACTCCTCCTTCTCCCCCCTTCAGAGCGTGAGTTCAATCCAGACATTCACTGTGGCGTCGTGGACGTGACAGCTCGGAAAACCTGCACAAGATCCCTAACATGCAAGGTGACTGCTTTCACTTGAATGTGCCTTTTGCTTGATGTGTCATTTCGCATCCGTTTGTTAATATTCACGTGATCACTGGAGGTCCTGCCATGGCCAAAAACAAAGATTTTTAACTCATTCACTCCCAAAGACGTTTTTAAACGTCTTTTCAGACTGGGTCCAGAATTGGCTAGTACTGAATGAGTTAAAGAACGATGCAGTCATCCGACAGTTTGACAAATACCTCCGATCTCCAGTCATTCACAAAGGTCTTTACAACCCAGTTTATATTCTAGATTTTGGTGGTATTGAAAAATGACGTCCAATGCCAAAACAGAAATATTACAATGAAGCAGATGGCTCCACCTGTTTTCAGCCACCTCATGAGGCCGATCTTTTCCACAGCGCCGCCCCTGTCGTCGACTGAAATTGTGAATGTCACACCTGGCTCCGGTCACATGACGTTTGTTGCAACGTGAGCCGAAGGGCACTTGGATGTCAAATTCAGTCGACAGCAGAGGGCGATGGCTGAAAACGTGCCGACGAAGCAACTTACTCCGTATTCCAAGAACACAATATTCACACGCCGGCTTGCCTAACCGCGTTAATACTCAAACCTAAACATGGTTATTTTCTCAATCAAGATATCTGCCCTTTGTTTTGCCACATCAGACACATTCCTTGAGCCAGCGGCGGGCAGTGCCAGGGCGGAGGAAGCGCTTTGACACATTGCTGGCAGAGCACAAGAACAGAACAAAGGAGCGGGAGAAAGAGCTCCACCAAACCCATTCCCAACAGCCTCCCCCTCTCAGGGACCCGCACCCCTCCCTCCATCTTCCCACTTCTTACGATGTCCATACGGTGGCTCATGGCAACGGCCCCGCCCCAGAGGCCACCAAGATTCTGCCATCCAACAAACCCAAATTTCACAGCTCTGGTCTTCCACGGTTAGTGATGCTCTGATGTTGTTTACTTCTTTATTTTTGTTTATTTCGATTCGGTGACACGAAACAGATGACTGTCAACCCCAAATAAGACGACGTTCGCTGGAAACTGAACTGTTCTTTTTGTGACAAGATGAGAATCGCTCGGGTGCTCTCCGTCCAACAGATTAAACAACATCCACGGGCCTGGTACCCCAGCGGACCCTGCAATAGTCCACGAGTCACCGCACCATCCCCAAAGTACTCCCGATGGGCTTTCTCGAGCCTCCAGTGATGAAGGCGAGAATGAGGAGCGTGAGGAGAACGCTGAGAAAATGCACTGTCACTATTCAGGTTATCACCCTCGACCGGTAGCTGTAAGTGTTTGGTTTTTCTGGAACGCATTCCATTTCTTCAATGCATCATTTTCAATTGAGCAAACTTTGGCCGCTGTTTGTACCAACAATGAATTCCAACTCTGTTTTCAGTACTGTAATTTTGGAAGTCGACTGTTTGGGAGAGGCTGTTACTCCTTTGACAGGCGATGGGACAGAATGCGATACGTCCTCTCTGCAATGATGGACAAGCACGTCAACTCTCAGATGTGGAAGTAAGTGGCAGGACGTGATCGCGACCCGAGTGATGTGGCCGATAATCTGCCACGTGTCGTAAATTGTGGTCACTTTCTTGCCCGTTTACTTTAAAACAAGCATGAGCTTCATTGGTTACAGACCTGAACGGCGTTTAAAGTCTGTCGTACAACCAACAGACTTGATGCCGAAGAGTTCAAATCAGGATGGAGAATCTGTGCCGCTAATTCAAATCTACAAAAGAGACAGCCGCCCCAATAGAGAAAACGTTTGACTTGTCTACCGCTTAAAAGCATCGGTCTTGCAACATCGGAGACACAATGGAGTTCTTTACTTGCAAATCCTATAAAATGCCTTTCCGTAAATGAATGGATCGATTGGCTCATTGTGGTCACGTGATCACAACAAGGGCTTCTGTAATAGTGCGCGTAGCTTGTATGCAGTCTGTGATGGGTGGTCTGTGGGAGAAAATGAAGTTCACAATCCATTGTCGGTCTGCGCATGGCCTTGACTCGGTCCAGACCTCAGCCCCCCTCCCCCCCTTACCCCCCCCCCCCTCCCCCATTTGAAGAGACCCGATTTAGCGACTGTGTATCTGAAACTCCAATTTGTGCTCGCTGCACTCCTTAGTCAAGATACCGCTGCAATAACTGACAATAACTTGATTTCCGGAGCAACTTTCAAAACCACCTTACAAGGTACAGTCAAACCTCGGTTTTCAAACGTCTCGGTTCTCCTCCAATTTGGTTTTCGACCAAAAATGTCGATTTTTTTATGCCTCTGATGATGAACAAATTTCGGTTCTCGAACAAACTGAGCACACTTGAATGCACCATTTGACTCCTCTCACCTTCCTTACACGAGGAAGTGACGCTTCCTTGTGTTGCTTTCCATTGTGAGCAGACGTGTTCCGTAAAAAAAATTATTTTAAAAAGAGTGTGGTTTCGGTTTTCGAACAGGTTTTCCTTCTGGAACGGATTATGGATGAAAACCGAGGTTTGACTGTACTTTGTGGTTTCTCTGTTTTAGGAAAATCCCCTTGGCCTTGGAGAACAGCGCTTCCTTTGCACCTCCCCATAGGACAAGCACAAACTCCCCCAGTAGCACCCCGTCGTCAGGCTTCCTGTGCCCCCCTGCCACCATGCCCCAGACGCCCTATAGCCAATCCTTTGAAGGCAAGCCCGTGCTCTCCTATGGGACCACCTTAAACGCCCGCAGCTCTCCGCAGGGAGGGCCTGAGCACCCGGCCTACGGCACCACACAGGCCCGACAAGTGTCTTCGTCGCCGCAGATGCCTTCAGCCCACTTGTCTTCATCCACCTCCCCTTTAGCTCCTTCGCTCGCCTCAGGCCGGGCGCCGAAGTCCCGTCCCTCCAGCAGCAGCAGCAGCAGCACGACCAAGTCATTGTCCGTCAGGCCCAAGGAGATCTCCGCTGGCTCCTCCGCACCCATCATCCCCACCTCAGTCGGCGTGGCCAGTAACAGTAGCAGCGCCAGCTTCAGCTCGGGAAAGAAGAGGAAGAACAGCTCTCTCCTCTCATCGTCCCATAGCTCCTCAGAACCCGCTAACGCTAACTATTCTCCCTCGTCCTCCTTCAAGAAGAACTGTGCAAACGTCGGCAGCTCAGGGAGCACCTACCACCACCACGGCTCACTCGGTTCCTCGTCCTCATCCTCTTCGCTATCTTCCCCCCACAGCGGCGTCCACAGCGTGGGCCTCAACTGTGGCCCCAGCGTGCGCACGAACTCTCTCAGCCTCAAGGCCGAGCTTTCCGCGGGGTCGGTAGGCGGCTCCTCGGGCCCGCCGGCGCGAGGCCCCCCCTCGGGCAGCCCCGCCGAGTCCATCAAGCGTATGAGCGTGGTGATGAACAGCAGTGACTCCACCCTCTCCCTGGGGCCTTTCGTCCACCACCAGTCCTCCGCCGACCACCACACCGGCTTCGGCCACCACTCCTCAGACGGGCGCCTGGAAGGCAAGAAGCGCAAAAGCTCCCCTGCCTCCGGCGGCATAAATATTGGCGCCGGGGGAGGCGGACTCGGGCCAGGTGGGGGTCCTGGACCCGGTCGAGCCAAGGTGCCCAAGTCGCCTGCCATCAACAATATCCACGGCAAGCACGGGCGGAACATTCCAGGGACGACGCCGGGGCTACCGAACAACTCTCATTTACATCAGGTGCGTTGTCTCCCGTCGACCAGTCGGGGGCAGAAACGAAGCATGCGCAAAATTGGTTTGGTAACGTCAAGGTATAGTTCAGACATGCACTTTACATAGGGACGCTTTTTCCCATTTTTTGCTTTGCTAAATTCTTAAGAGGCGTTTCCTGGCTCAGTTAGAATTGGCATTTAAACGGTCGTCTTGGTCACGCTATTCACATTTTGTCAACATAAGACCTAGCTCAGGTCTAACAATTAATGAACAGCAGCTCAGCGTTGCGAGGCCACTCAGCTTCGAGCGGTTTCCCAACACCGTGGAAATATTTTCAGTCATTTCGTAAGCCTGCTAGCAAAATGGTAAACGTGCGGTGGGCTCCCACCTTTTTCCCCGGGGCGACAATAACCTGCGGCACAGCTCAAGTGTCTCCTTCAAGCTCAGATGACTGATAAAAAAGCTGCGATAGTTAATTTGACTATTATTCTTGTGATTTTTTTCCCCCTGATATTTAAAGTCAATGCCTATTTAAAGGGTACTTTTTTTTGTGGTCAGTTATACATTTTAGAAACAGCCTCATTTGTCATTTTCAAGTCAGCATTGTTTATTTTTATGTTTAACAGGATTTAACAGGAAAAAAAAAAAAGAAGACAAAGCCTGAGGATGAAATTAAAATTAAGGGGACAAAATGAAATGACTGATTTAATAGTCAGTTGTGTTATGTTCTACTTTCGGACAATTATCAGCACGTGTGAGTGAGGCTACTCGTGGTATGACCAAAAAGATTCAGGGAACACAAGACAAAAAGGATTTCGGAAATCAAACGGGTGAATTTTTGCCTTTCGGGTTCTTGTGAGAGAGCATCAAGTGGTGCAGAAAGTCGTGAAACACCAAGAAGTTGGACCTGTGCATTCAGAGGTTTAGACAAGATTCATTAAAATTGGTCTGGAAAGTTTCGAGCGTAGCTTTGATGCATCCAGTAATCTTCACCCAAAAGCCGACTAGCCCCCATTTTTTGTGCGTGTGCGTCTCGCTCAGAAGGACATAGAGTCCAACGATATTTCAGCTGGGTCAAAAGATGCGCTGACACCTTTTTTTCTCTCTCTCCCCCACCCCCCCATGCAGCCAAAGGCCCGTCCCTGACAGTGGTGTCAGCCCGCCGAGTGTGTGGATGCGGCCCGATGACGGGGAATCATCCGGAGCACCCCGCTCTGGACTGTAAGAGGCCTTCTCAAACGAAAACCCACAATACTCTCAGTTTCCCGCAATCCTCAGGTTGGAGATGATCTGGACTGCCCGGTCAATTCAAAATGTCGGTAGTCTTTCTCCCAAAGCCATGTCTGTTGGAGGGGCGGTGGGGACAAGGGGTGCTCGGTGGGGACACTCCGCTCGCGTGGCCTTGTCCCGCTATTCCGAATGGTCTTCCAGAGACGCTCCCAGCGCGGGAGGAAGGAGAGACGACAGCCATGAGTCTCCAGGGTGCACTTTGGTTCCGGTTAAGGGCTGCTTTGAGCTCTGCGGCCGCGAGCTGTCATGACGCTGAGCAAGCGGGGAGACGACTAGCCGATCTCTTCCTTGTGCGTGCGTGTTTGAGCCTTTCGAGCATTTATTCAATGTCCTACTAATGCGTTGAACTGTCCATGTCCTCATACGCTTTTTGTCCTCACTAGTGAGACAATTCAGCACAGGGGCAGAACGACTGCCATCTCTGCGTGATAATTCTGCACGCTACTCGAACAAAATATTCTAGTCGTGAGGCAAACCTGCACTCGTTGACATCTGCGCAGTACTACTACTGCCACTAGAGAACCGTGAGTATTTAATGATGAGAATTTTGTCCCGTCCCTAGTACGGTATTTTCCACACAAAGGCGCACTGGATTATGAAGCGCACCTTCAATGAATGGCCTACAGTCATACCTCTGTTTTCGACCATAATCCGTTCCAGAAGGCTGTTCAAAAAACAATTTGTTCGAAAACCGAAACCACGCTCCTAAAAAAAAAAAAATCTTTATTGAACACGTCTGTTCACAATGGAACGTTCAATGAGGAAGTGTCACTTCCTCGTCTACCCGAGGAAGCATCACTAAGAAGGCGAGAGGAGTCAAATGGTGCATTCAAGTGCACTCAGTTTGTTCGAGAACCGAAATTCGATCGTCATCCGAGGCAGAAAAAAACTCAATTTTTGGTCGAAAAACCGATTTGGTCGAGAACAGAGACATTTGAAAACCGAGGTTTGACTGTATTTTGTAATTTTTTTCATATATTGGACGCACCGCGTTATAAGACAACAATCTACAGTGCATCCACTAGAGGGAGCTACGCTGAAGGAAATGCCAACAAAACACTACACTACACCCTAATTTATAAAGCGACGATCAGACGTCAGTTAAAGTTATTTAATAAAGCAGCAACACTCAGTTCATTTAGCCGACATCAAATTGTAACATTGACTCGTTAACGTTGAACTCACTTGCCGCTGCTCTATTTCCGTGTTCAACTACGTAACCCGATCGCCTTAAGTTTGAACTCTGCGTTGTAAGCATGTCTCTAGCAAGGAGCCATTGTGGGGTTGACATATTACCGTAATAACCAAACACAAGGCGCATCGGATTTTATGGCGCTGTAAGCTTTTAAGAAAATGGAAGGATTTTAGGTGCGCCTTTTAGTGCGGAAAATACGGTAGTACTAGAACTAATCATTTTGCCACACTCGTTTCCACTAATGTATGACAGTTCGGAACACTCATACAATGACTCCAGCGCAGTCGTACATGTTACTTGCGAGGCAAAACGGAGCAGTAATTGAACTCTGCTCGCTACCAGTACTGTCGGTGACCTTATAAAATTTTAGTAGTCAACATCTCACTTCACCAGCAGTACTTGTAGCGTACAGATCTCAGATGTTCTCGCGGAACGACGTGATGTTCATTAGTGTGGCCAAACCGCTACGATTCGTGACGTGATGAACTTCTACTCGTCAACCTCTCGCACTTTTCGTAGAACTAGTCGTGCGCGGATGTCAGTGGAGTTTTTGCATCTTGACAAACAGGCAATGGACGAGAGAACCGAATCATGGCGGTCGACACACTTTCCCCACATTTTGTAATTAGATACAGTCATGCCTCTGTTTTCGACCATAATCCGTTCCAGAAGGCTGTTCGAAAAATGATTTGTTCGAAAACCGAAACCACGCTCTTTTTTGAAAAAAATCTTTATTGAGTATGTCTCTTTACAATAGAACGGTACACGAGGAAGCGTCACTTCCTCGTGTAAGGATTGCGAGAGGAGTCAAGTGACGCATTCAAGTGCGCTCAGTTTGTTCGAGAACCGAAATTCGGTCGTCATCCGAAGCATTAAAAACTCAAAATTTTTGGTCGAAAACCGATTTGGTCGAGAACAGAGATGTTCGAAAACCGAGGTTTGACTGTACAAGAAACCCTTTGGCGATGCTTCTTTGAGCCGATTTTGAATCTGAAACGTCAGAGCTGGAAATGACAACGCACGATCCAATCCGTAGTGCGCCACTTTTCGGAACGCTAACGCACTGCGAGCCGCCTCTGATTCAAATTTGCTGCCGACCAGTGTCACTATTGAGGACAAAGCGCTTACCGGTACACGAACAAGTCGGCGGATAAATCCTCAAACAGCTTTCCATGTGTGTGAAAAGTGTTGAAGAGTGTTTTCCTCATGTCAGATTCTGCTCGACTACTAGAATTTGCGACTCGATCTTAGCCGCCCGGGCGCCTGATCTCAGACGCCTTGGAAAGAGAGCAGGAGGAGCGGCAAACGCGCCCGCTCCACCTTCACGCGATCACCTTAATCGTTCGTGCTTCAAGTCGAACTCGGCTCGCTCATTTCGGGGGCTGCGTGCGGTTGCTTCAAAGGGGACGACCCTGTCCATGTTTTTATTTTAGTGCCCCGCAGAATTATGCAAGTGTGACCTTATTCCACTTTTTTCTTACGAGCTTTTACACTGTACTACAAAGAGTCTTCGTCGATTGTGCTCGAAGACGACTGCGCTTTCAAATTGGGAAACGGGTCACCCGGCTCGCCCCGTCTTTTGTCCGATGGGACGCATTGAAAGCGAATTTCAGAATCTTGTCCATGTGCAGAATGCTCGCCACAGTAGAGCCGCTTCCCAACTGTGAACCGAACTCAACTTCTTGCTTGCACAGGCAACGCTTGTTGGAGAACGAGGCTCGCCCAAAGCCGCTACCTTTTGTGTCTTCGGCCAACTTTGAAACGGTTGAAGGCGCGAGTGGATGTCAAGAATCGGTGCAAAATCTTTTCTCGAAGTATCACAATTATTGTGGGAGATCCACAACTGCCTGTGGACCGATGTGGGTTGTTTTAGGGTTTTTTGTTTTTTTTTTGCTCCTCTCCCTTCTGTCTTGCATAGGGAATCAGGTATGGTACGTTTGAACTGGAGCAGACTTTTATGCACGTCAACTGTCTTCTGTGGCTGTTTTGTCCCTCGTCCCTGGATGTTGAGTTGCGGCGCATCGCTCGGCCCATGTCGGGTGCGAAGCCTCGTACCTTGAATCCCCCCCCTGGGTCAAAAATGGAGTCTTAAATCAGGCAGCACTCCCCAGTCTCGGTGGGACATTTGCTTCTTTTGCGCAGTTTCATGATGGCTTTGTGGCGTGAGATTCATGCAGATGGCTTCACACAGGACGTATTTTCAAAACATTTGGCAGCACCAGTTGATATCTGGAAACCTCCACTGATGTCAGTCAGGAGTGGAAAGTGGATTTTTAAAACACCTTTAGCTTCCCCCGCCCCCACCACTCCTATAGCTTATGTAGTTAAAGAACTACCCCTATTTGTGGGGGTAAAAATATTTTGTTAACAAATTGTACATAAATGAAATGTGTATTTTTGCACAGGCTTTTTTTTTTTTTGTACGTGCAGGAAGTTTTGGGTACCATTTTGAAGAGTCGTTAATTTATTTAGGAAGCCAGAAGAGAAGCCGAAATTTGATTATTTAAAGTGTTTCACTGCCAAGTCTATATAATGCAATACGTGGAGCTATATATAAATATATATACAGTATGTATAGAAGCCTCTCATGAATCATGGACTGAGGGTCCCCGAAGGGACAAAGGTGAAGTGTTTTCCCACTGTAGCATGTGTCTGTTGGACAGCGAATACCTTTATTCACTTTTCAAGGTCTCAAATCACATGTGCTTTTACAACACAAAATTTTGTTGCCTCTGAATCAAACACGACTAATGTACCTGTGTGGCCCAATCAGCCTGTGACATCTCATGCGCCGCAGGCTTTGTCTCAATGGACCCGCCAGTCATACACTTGACCTTAAAACATGTTTCTTGGTTGTTGTTTTAGAAGGCTGAAGGGACGAATCCTTTTTTTTTTTTTTTTTGCATAGTCATTGCCAAACGAGTAATTTGAATCACAGCTTTTTCAAAGAAATATCAAATTAAGAAAGTGCCTGAATTTGTTTCGCCCTAACTGTTTGAGGACAGTGTTGTCGGGTTATTTTCGTTAACTTACTTGAATGTTCAAAGTGTTTCAATCTGCCTATGAACCCCAAGTGTGGTTTAAAAAAAAAAAATGAAAAAATTGAGCTTGCCAGCTGCCCAATATCAAAGCGTAGTAATGTGTGTGTTCAGTGAGACTGACAATATGCTAACATTTCTGCGTGTGTGCGTATGGCTGCAGCCTCTGGCTGACTGGGCGTTGAACACCCCAACATTCAATCTTGTCCTTTGTTTACCTTTAAACTCCACTGACATCTCTACTGAAGTTTCAAGAAGGTGGAAACATGAGGAATTTTTTTTTTTTTTTTACTAGAACCATAGACTTGGAATGTGAACGCAAGAGTACAGCTAATGTCTGGGGGACAAGACCACCCTTCATACGACAAAAAGCCTGTAGAGTTTTTTGGGGGAGGATGGGGGGTGCGCATCAAATCATTTTCAGCTAGACTTTGTATTGGCTGCTATGTAATTCATGAACAAAACATAGGTTAGAAGTAATATTTAAAGAAAAAAAAAGATTGTATAGTATATTTGTTTTGTAACAAGTTCTGTAAATAAAATAATTTATACTATTTATACAAATCAATGTCTCTTGCCTCTTCCCTGTAAATTCCAAAACACCCATGTCAACAGCTCAAACATTTTATTATGTACACAAATGAATTTGTCAAACAAAGTACAGGTGTAAGAAAAGCAAAGCTGAGCGAAACACCTCGCTGACCTGACAAAACGCGGCCACTGTGTTTTTACATGTTGATAACTCTTGACAATTTCTGAACTCTGTTGAGCAGCAGGTCACCCTTCTTGATGGTCTCCTGGTACTGCCAGTTTTTACTATCAGGTCTGGTAGAAGAAAAACAAATGCATTGATTTCATTCTTCTTTTAGTTATGGGCCAGCAATGCTGCGGTCTGATGAACGGTGGTGACCTTACCTGTTGGTTTCCACAATCTCGTTCACTTTATCAATTTTGCAGTGGAGGCGGCCGGCAGCGATGAATCGAGACAGCTCCCTTGAGGTAAAAGACGAACAGGTTAATGAAGCCGTGCTCACTTCCATACATGTTCTCAGGCCAGAACCAGGGTTCTATAAATTAAGTTCCACGGTGCCAATAAAACAAACACATAAAAATTGCAGAAACAATAACATCTGCACATAAATACAATAGTCAACCCTCGGTTTTCGGACATCTCGGTTCTCATCCAATTCAGTTTTTTTATGCCTCGGATGACGAACAAATTTTGGTTCTCGAACAAACTGAGCGCACTTGAATGCACCATTTGACTCCTCTCGGCCTCCTTACGCGAGGAAGTGACGCTTCCTCGTGTTGCTTTCCATTGTGAGCAGACGTGTTCAGTAAACATTTTTATTTTAAAAAGAGCGTGGTTTCGGTTTTCGAACAGCCTTCTGGAACGGATTATGGACGAAAAGCGAGGTTTGACTGTACCTGATTGAGGTGCTAACTAGTTGGGGAAACCTGCTGAACAGTACACAGATCACTCACTGGTCGATGAACTCCGTGCTGACGCCAAAGGCCTCGGCCATGTAGCCCAGCGTGAGTGAGCGGTACGACTCCAGCAACTGGCCGTAGGCCTGGATCCTCATCTCCCTCACGTAGTAGCGGTAGTGTGGGGCAAAAAGCCAGTCCTTCTTCATCTCCTGCTCCACGGTTGCTATAGGAAGGGTAAAGAAAGACAACGGAGGTGAGCTTCAACGACACAGATTTTCACTATTGGCGGAAGGGCTCGGTCCAATGATGAACCACCACGAAGCTCTCCGATCAACAGCTAATGCGACGGAAAAGGTGTAACGTCCTCACCGAGGGATTGAAAGAAGACCGAGTAGCGGCACTCGTAGAGGGAAAACAAATACTGGCGAATAGCTGGCAGACTGTGCAGCACTTCCAGGATCTCTGCTCCTTTTATTACCTGAAAAACAAAACGCGTTATTGTCATGCAGCCAGCACCGTAATGGACATTACGTAGCCT
Organism: Hippocampus abdominalis; assembly: GCA_018466805.1. Lineage (NCBI taxonomy): Eukaryota > Metazoa > Chordata > Actinopteri > Syngnathiformes > Syngnathidae > Hippocampus > Hippocampus abdominalis. The sequence continues at coordinate 15,665,072 of CM031707.1, forward strand.
TCGATGCCTTCATTAAAAGAAAACGCTGCCATGGATTCTTGATTTAGAAATGCGGACCGCTAAAAAAAGCTCCTTTGGCAGCTTGTTTGCGAGCGCACGTGGGGGTTTTTTTTGTACCCTTTCACGAAGGTCGGGACGCTTGAGGGCAATCATGCACACGTAGACTGTATAGGTGACAAAAGTCTTGTAGTCCATGAGCTCGTACGACGTGAAGGTGGAAACGGTGTCGAGGAAGAGCTCGGCGGCTTGCTTGAAATCCCTGATGGCAACGCAGTACAGACCCTGGTAGACCTTGAGTCGATTCCTCCTATCCCAGTCTCCCCCCTCTTCAATGAGGCTGCAGGAAAGACAGGGTGACGCATAAGGGCGGTGCGTGCCTTGTACCGTACAGCGCAAAGATAAGGCTCGACGCTTCTTACCTTTTGGCCTTCTCAGAGTTGCGCGTGATGAGGTCACTGTCCATGTAGAAGAGGCCGATCCTCAACAGGTAGAAGACTATGTCGAGTCTGTGACCCAGAGCCACTGTTTTGTCATAGGTCTTTCTGAATGCTGTTAAGGCCCCCTCCTGTGGACACGCATGGCGAAAGCATATTTCTTGAAGTGGATCAGTGGAACTAAAGCAACATTTTCAATTAGAAACACAGAACGCGGATAAGATGTTCAAACTCATACGGCCTGCTGCTCATTCTCTTCTCTTCACAAGGGCAAGCACTGCTTTCCCAATCCATAAATCGAAAAAAAATTCAAGTTCTTTGAAATGTTATTTGTAGTATGTAAACAGTTCTTGTGTTAGACCGGGGGTCGGCAACACGCGGCTCCCGAGCCGCATGCGGCTCTTTAGCGACATCTAGTGGCTTCCTGGAGCTTTATAAAAAATGTTTGAAAATGGAAAAAGATTTTGATAGTAGGCTAATATAGCTCAATTAGATATCGATACATGTTGCAGCTCCGAAAAAGGAGAGCTGTAGTGTTGTTTTTTTAAAAACGTACACTTTATTTGTGCTTTTAACAGTCTCAACAAACACAGACACCGCGCCTTCTCTCTTCTCGTTCAACTCGAGAGGCGTTCAAAGACAGCCTCCGAAAAAACGGAAATTCATGATGACTTCATTGACACTAAGAAAAACGAAAATAATGCACCAAAACCAAAAAAATAAAGCGAGGAAATCACAACATAAATTATGTGGGGGCGCTGGTGAACACACAACAAACAAACAATTCTGAGACAGTCCAGTCTCCTTCATACATACATCATGTGTTTCCTTCATTGTAAGTTTTAGAGAAGGCTTTTATTTTTTTGCGGCTCCAGACATATTTGTTCTTTGTCCTATATGGCTCTTTCAACATTTTGGGTTGCTGATCCCTGTGTTAGACCTATTTCTTTTGTAGCCAAAGTCGTGAGCATAGATCGGATACTCTGACAACAGTATATGAACAAGTTACCTTATCGCCGATCCTGATCAGATATTCAGCTTTGGCCATCATAGCATCCCTGATCTCACTCTCCCCGAGGTTCTTCTCTGCATCCTCCAGCACGTCATCGAGGCGCTTTAACTCCTCTTCGTTTGCCTTCTTCATCTTGCTCAGCAGGTCACCGTCTAGTTGCCACTTGAGCTCCTTACATAAGGGTTCATAGTAGGGGGCCATGTCTAGAGCACAGACACAAATGATAAGAACGGTAAAAGCACTATGCACCAAAAGTCAGGCATAAGACTCTTTTTAGTTAAAGTTCAGGATGAACCTTTTTAATGCACATGTTTGCACAAATATTACAACTTATGTGCTTTTAAGTGTATGGTTCATCAAAATCAGTCACTGCTTTGTTGTTTGAGCACAAAATATGACACGTCAATCTGATTAAATTGTCAATAAAACATTTGCTATATTTATGACTAGCCATGCTGAGAATGATGGGCGTTCGTTAGCGTGAATAAGTCAGCAGCTCGATAGCACGTCAGTTTTATGAACGGGCTCCCTCAATCAGATTTTTACGTATATATCATTTTGTGGAGCGACAATAACCGTTAAGATAAAGCAGTCGTATGCTAACTCACTGTTAGCCTTGACAGCGTCCATGAGCTCCGTCTTCACTTTAGCATCTTGTCGGTGACCGTCCATTGTGAGCAAAAATTTGAGCTGTGCTATCCTCAGGTCAGGGTTCTTGGGCAGGCCCTCTTCTTCCAGATTCTCGAGCGGCATGTTTCGTCGCTAGTATAGACGCGAGGACGATTAAGAAAGGCTGAGCGAAATTGTTGGACTTGGGCTAATCAACGATGACTACGGCAAACAGCGTAGTGTTGTTTCCGCCTGAGCGTCACTCGACGAGAAGAGAAAAGAGGGGAGGTCTTTGCCATTATAACTACCATATTTACAGTTTACTGCCATCTGCTGGACAAAACTAGGGACAACATCTCGGTGGAGATTGCCCTGTCTTGAGAAAATAATGAGGTTTTTAAATACAAAAACCGCTTCATCCTCACTATTAGCCAATCTGTCTAATGAATTGGTTGCGCCAATCGTCACGCTTCACACAACAATTTAGAGTGCTTTAATCTGCAAACTCCACATGGGATCGAACTTCTGCACTGTGATGCTAACCACTGGACTACCGGGCCGCCCCATTAGTCTTTAATCGTGTCTTCACCAATTTCGTAACTTTATTGATTCGTCCCACTGTCTACCAATTGGTGCCCCCAAACCGTTCAGGCCATTTCACACGATGTGTTTTAGTTAGGTAAGCAGCACATGTATATCACGACTTGTTGCCATGCCAAAGGTACACGGACAGCCCATAACTGAGTCACTCAGAGTTCCCTTCTACAAGTGCAATTTTTAACGTTCATTTTTGGAGCAGTTCGCATATTCTTCGTGTCATCGTCAGAAATTAATGTTTTGGGTTGGAGTAGGCTTCATTCCATCCCACATGACATCTCTTCCAGCGCGCGTGCGAATAAACGAAACTACCAAAAGAGAAAAAAAAAGCAGCCAGGCACAATTTCAGTTTTATATATCGTTCTTTTTTATGTCCATGCACTGTTTAGAAAACGTGACGCAATACTTGAATAGTCGCTATTTTTTTTAAATGAATGGATGGGTTTGGTGATGTGAGCATGAACATATGATGAGGATATCAGGGAGAAAAAAGGGATGAGGACAGGTAGCTCAGTAAACAAGTTCTTTACTCTCCATTATTAACAAATAGTCAATGATTTAAGATACTTACAAACTCTTCTAGAAAGTTGCATCAAGACACATGTCAGTCTCGATTTGTGCCTTTTCTGGTTAAAAAGTGTGAGAGGTTAATGATCAGCTCCCTTCGCTATTTAACAGGATCCCGTCAGACCGCAAGTACTGGGTGCGTGAATGTGCACGCAACGGAGGATCCCATGGAAACCGTGCTGCAGCAGCTGGTAGGTCTTCGCAGAATTGGTTTCATGGATCTACTGGAATGCATCTAATAAAGTTTGTATTAGGGGGAAAAAAGGTAAACATTGTAATGTTTTAATGTGGCTCGTTTTGGACAGCCCTGACCTCGATGACTGTCCTCGCATGTAAACAAATGCATAACTCAAAGGTTGCAAGTTAAAGCGGTGACTTATCCCAATCATTTTTGCTTAGTCATTCCAAATGTCGTTATCTAGGGTTTATTTTAACCATTACATCAACAGGAAAGTTGATTGCATGTGCCGGTTTAAATTACTTTATGTTAAAATCCATTTCTGTCCAAAAAAGGTGGAATTTTACAATTTCAGTTCAGTCCTACTGTCTATCTTTTACAAGTAAAACTCGTTGATACAAATCTTTCTAAAACTGAAATCGCCTGCTGTTTGTGCCTGCTTTATTCCAGGTTTCATAAATACACACCAAATAATGAATACGGGTATCCTTCAGAGATGTAACGAAAAGTGCAATATCGCAATATTAATTCATTCATTTTTATACAGTGTCATGAGCTTTTTTTATATCGCCAAAAATCCCCACATGATCATCAGAATTATCGTATTGAGACGTTAATATCATGATAATATCCGATCAGGGGTTTGGATATCCTTACGTTCGTAGTATCCAGCTGTCCATTTTCTATAGCACTTGTCTTTATTAATCTCAAAGGGGGGTGGAGCCTATCCCAGATGTGTTTGCGCCAATCATACGTTTTGCAATTGTGGCCTGAAAGTTCACCGTTGGTTTCATCGAACCTGAGCACATTTTCTCACGTGTGTTTGGGAAATTTTAGATGAGCTAATAGTATGATGTCAAGGATGACTCGCAGATTCCTGACCTGAAGGGAAGGGGGGACAAAAGACACTGGGATGGAAAAAATGTCAACTTTGATGATGTAGATTTGGTGCCAATTAGGAGAATACCAGCTTTATCACTTTTGAATTTGGTGGTAAAACCAGGATAAGTAGCACGTGCAGGAAGTGAGCGATAATGCAGCCGCATAAAAATAAAAGAAAATATGAAATGTACCCCCCAAAAAAAAGCGCTATAGAGCAGGAGCTAGAAGATCAGGGGGCCCAGGACAGAACCCTGGGGCACACCTGGACGGGACAGTTGAAAATGACTTTAGTTGATTGAATTGAGTGTGCTGTTTTGGGGTATGAGTAGAACCAGTTTAGGGCGCCGTGGGCGATGTCAATGGAGGAAAGTGGATTGAGGAGGATGAAGTGCGAGATGGGCCGCACTCGAGTCAAGGAGTATTTTTATGATGTGCCGATAGTCAGAGTAAAATGCTTTTGAGTTCGAGGGTCAGGATTAATTGTGTCTCGATCCTTTTAGGCACGTGGAAATGCTCTTTTTCTCATCGTAATTTTGGGAATCGGAGGAAGCTTTCAGTCAGGATACCACATCACCTCCCTGAGTTCTCCCTCTCCGGTGAGACACGTCGCGACGCTTCCTCCGGTTTTCAGGTGTCATCAAATCAAGTCTCACACGTCACCGCGCGCCGGATCCAATTTTGGATCAACGTGTGCATCTTTGGTCCCTTCTCCGCGCAGTTCATCCAGCATTTCATCAACAGCACCTGGTATGAGAGATACGCGGCGCCGCCGCCACGACACACCGTCACCATCATCTGGTCCCTCATCGTGTCCATGTACGCCGTGGGGGGCCTCTTTGGTGCGGTCAGTGTCAAGTGCTTCTCGAGCCTGCTGGGAAGGTGAGCGCTCTCAGGCGGCAGCTTTTTCGAGCAGGTCCTCAAGAATCCCAACGCCGAAGGAGATGTGTTTGAACTCCCTCCGCCAGAAAAAAAACGGTCATCTGCAACAGCTTCATTGCCATCGCCGCGGCCACGATCATGCTGACAAGTAAATGGGCCAAGTCTTACGAAATGATCATCGTGGCGAGAGTACTCTTTGGCTATTCGGCAGGTAAACACAATTGTCAGCTTGATACCTCTCGAAAAAAAAAAAGTTTAGATCGAAAAAAAAATGCATTTTATCAGGGCTGCCATGTTTGTGGAGAGCGTTGCAACAAGGGAACGTTATCTGTTGCAGTCTGCAACTTTTTGTTCGGGTTGATACTGAATTCTCACAAGAACATGGAGCACAATTGTGGTTAATTCATGAGTGAGTAAGAATATTTTGCTGGTGTGCAGCTCTGGGAATGAGCACCCATCTGATGTACCTCAGCGAGATGTCACCCAGAAAGCTAAGAGGCATTGTCACCATGTCCTCTGCGACCTTTGCTTCCATTGGCAAACTGTCTGCTCAGTTTGTTGGACTCAGGTATGATTTATTTATTTTTTTACAGTTTTGTAATAACAAACTAATCATAATCCTTTTTTAAAATTAAACTAAAACACATTTAGTTCAAGTTGCCAACTTTTTTTTTCTCTTTCCATGTTGTGAACACTGATGATTAGAACAAAATCAAATCGCCGTTAAAAACGGGCACATCTTCATTTTGGTGCCGTGGCAAATCTCGTCTCAGCGTGTTTACACTGCGATGTGCTTCACCGGGTGTTCCGGCGCATGGAGATGCCCCGCCCACCCCCGCCCCATTCCCCAAATAGAATTGCGCCGCAGCACTTCGTTCTCTTTCTCACAGCGAGATCCTGGGCCGCCAAGAACTGTGGAACGTGGTCCTTTGTGCTCCTGCGTGTCTCTCGGTGGTCCAAGTGATGGTGCTGCCTTATCTTCCCGAAGCACCCAGATATCTGTTCATCGAGAAACGGGATGACAAAGCCTGCCAAAAGGGTGAGTGAGTCTTCTTTTAACCACCGCACCGCAAAATTGACCGCAAATGAACTGCGTTGGTTTGAATCAAGAACAGGAGGGCATGAACATATTCTACTGTTGAAAATAAAATCCTTTTAAAAAAAAATATCATCACCAAGCCGAAAATGCACCGTTTTCCTGTCAGTCGGTCTAATCCGGGGGTCGGCAACACGCGGCTCCAGAGCCGCATGCGGCTCTTTAGCGACATCTAGTGGCTCCCTGGAGCTTTGTAAAAAATTTTTGAAAATGGAAAAAGATTTTGATAGTAGGCTAATATAGCTCAGATATCGATACATGTTGCAGCTCCGAAAAAGGAGAGCTGTGGGGTTGGTTTACACTTTATTTCTGCTTTTAACAGCCTCGACAAACACAGACACGTCTGAGTCCACTCCGTGCCTTCTCGCTTCTCGTTAAACTCGAGAGGCATTCAAAGACAGCTTGGGAAAAACGGAAATTCTTGATCACTTCACAGACACTAAGAAAAGCGAAAATAATGCACCAAAACAAAAAATCAAACGAGGAAATGACAAAATAAATTCTATGGGGGTGTTTGTGAACACACAACAAAGGAATGAATAACAAATAATTCTGAGACCATCCAGTCTCCTACATACATACAGCTTGTGTTTCCTTCATTGTAAGTTTTATAGAAGGCTTTTATTTTTTGGCGGCTCCAACATTTCGTTGTTTTTTGGGGGGTTTTGTCCTATATGGCTCTTTCAACATTTTGGGTTGCCAACCCCTGGTCTAATCGTTGTCTTCCAGCTCTGCAGAGTCTCTGGGGCCAAGGCAACTTCAAGCAGGAAATGGAGGAAATGTTGACCGAGCAGGCAACTATGGAAGCGGCCCCAACAAAAAGTCCGCTGCTCCTCCTTCGGGACCAAACTGTCCGATGGCAGCTCATCACCATGTCCACCATCTACTGCTGTAACCAGTTATCAGGCATGTCCATGGTGAGGATGTTGTAAAGCCGTACAAAAAAAAAATTCCAAATCTGACAATATGATTGTCTCCTTTCCTCGTAGATCAGCACTTTTGCTTTTGACATCTTTCAGCGAGCGGGGATCCCGGCAGATCGCATCCGCTACATCACAATAGGGCTCGGCATAAGTGAAATCATCACCTCCATATCTTGTGTGAGTAGCTTCACTTCCTCACGTGAAGACGACCTCTGTTTCTTTTTCGCAGAGATGTTGTGATTCGGCTGACCTTTGACCTGCGTGTGTGACATCAATAGACGTGTTGGGTTAAAACCTAGACCACAATACAGTGCTTATATGGAAAAAAATATTGTGTGATGTATGTGCTGGAACCGATCCCAGCCGTCTTCGGGCAGTAGGCGGGGGGACACCCTGAACCGGTTGCCAGCCAATCGCAGGGCACACAGAGATGAACAACCATTCACGCTCATACTCACGCCTAGGGACAATTTAGAGTGTTCCATTAACCCGGGGGTCGGCAACACGCGGCTCCAGAGCCGCATGCGGCTCTTTAGCGACATCTAGTGGCTCCCTGGAGCTTTATAAAAAATGTTTGAAAATGGCAAAAGATTTTGATAGTAGGCTAATATAGCTGAAATAGATAGATACAGTAGTAGCTCAGAGGTATAGATACTCCCCGGGCCTGCGTGGGTTTTCTCCGGTGCTCCGGTTTCCTCCCATGCATGCAGGCTGACACGAAAAAGGAGAGCTGTGGGATAGGCTCCGGCACCCCGCGACCCTAGTTTTTTGGATTAAACGTACACTTTATTTCTGCTTTTAAAAGTCTCGACAAACACAGACGCGTCTGCGTTGGACTCCGTGCCTTCTCGACTCGAGAGGCGTTCAAAGACAGCCTCCGAAAAACGGAAATTCATGATCACTTCACTAACACCAAGAAAAGTCAAAATAATGCACCAAAACAAAAAAAGATCTCATATGTAGAATTGTACTGCATCACACTGAGATAGAGTTCGGATACTGCAAGGCTTTGGGACTGCGACAGCTTCAAATTAGAAACGACTGCACAGATAGGCTTGGCACAGGCTGTAAATTGCTTGTATTAAAACCCAATTGGAATGTCCATCCATCCATTTTCCGAACCGCTTGATCCTCACTAGGGTCGCGGGGGGTGCTGGAGCCTATCCCAGCAGTCTTCGGGCAGTAGGCGGGGGACACCCTGAATTGGTTGCCAGCCAATCGCAGGGCACACAGAGACGAACAACCATCCACGCCCACACTCACACTCACACCTGTAGGGACAATTTAGAGTGTCCGAATCAGCCTGCCATGCATGTTTTTGGAATGTGGGAGGAAACCGGAGCACCCGGAGAAAACCCACGCAAGCCCGGGGAGAACATGCAAACTCCACACAGGGAGGCCGGAGCTGGGATCGAACCCGGTACCTCTGCACTGTGAAGCCGACTGTGCTAGATCTCATATGTAGAATTGTACTGCATCACACTGAGATAGGGTTCGGATACTCCAAGGCTTTGGGACTGCGCCCTCAGCACAGGCTTAAATTGGTATTATTGTGTGTGCCCCGTTTTTTTCCCTTCAGGGTTTGTTGATTGACCGTGCAGGGAGGAGGCCGCTGTTCTGGGGCGGCTATGGCGTCATGTCTGCGTGCTGGATTTCGGTTACGGTGGTGCTCAACCTGAAGGTAAAAAAAAGTGCGGCCTGTGAGTGGAGTATATTGAAGGTACTTTCAAGTTCAAAACAGATATGGATTTTTAAAAAAAAAAAGTGGATCTTAAATGCAATCCTGATAACGTCATATTCACATTGATGTTTTTTCTTGAAGGGTTCTGTCTCATGGGCTCCATACCTTACTGCTGTTTTGATCATCCTCTTCATCGTCTTCTTCTGCGGAGGCCCCGGTAACGGCGCACCTTTCAACAAAAAAATGAAAAGTCCAGTTTTTGCCGTTTCTGTGCTTCACGGAGGGATTTTTGTGCTTACTTGCGAGGGGGAGCCGCGGGCACTCTCAACAGTGAGATCTTCATTCAGTCCAATCGGGTGTCTGCGTTTGTCCTCTTCGGGGTTCAGCGTTGGTTCGTATTAGCCGTGCTGGGCTTGGCCTTTCCCATACTGATTGTAAGCACGCGCGGAAGCGATTGCAAAATTTGCACTGGCAGCACAGTCAAAATAATGTGATTTATTTATTTATTTTTTCCCCAGGATGCGCTCGACTCGTACTGCTTTGTGATCTTTGCCTGCATGAGCCTGCTGGGTTGCGTTTACGTCTTCTTCTTCCTGCCCGAGACCAAAGGGAAGACGCTGCTGGAGATCTCGGACCAGTTTAAAGCCATCACCGTCTGTGGGAAGTCTTTTCCCGAAGAGAGCCGACTGGAGACTAAGTTGTAGGATGCACCACTACTGCTGCGGCAGTGTGAACGTACTGTGGATGAACAGCGGGGCCACACTGTGTGACTGTGTGGAATGTCATGCGAGTGCATTAGCTAATAAAGGAAAAGACCCAAAAGTGAAGCGCGGTGACTAAATGTCTTGTGTAAAGTCCGTAAAAGTGATAACAGAAAATAACTCTAATGGTAAAAATAGAGCACTTTGAAAGAAACACTGCTGTATACGAAGTGCTTGTACAGGAAGCAAAAATAATTCATACAACAATAAACGTAAAAAGAAAAAAATAATCAGTAGAAAGCGCAGAAACAGTAAAACAAAAACAAAACAAAAATCAAGTCAAATGCTGAATCAAAAGCCAAAGAATAAAAATGAATTTTAAGACGGGTTTTAAAGACGGGCAGCGAGGGGCCTCGCCGAACATTCAGTCGGAGGTCATTCCAAAGAGAGGGACCGGCAACGGAAAAGGTTCGATCCCCTCTGAGCCTCCGCTAAGTCCAGACCTGAGGCACCAGGCAGCTGCTTGCGGGCGTAGGAGCTCTTAGAGGTAAGGTGGGGCGAGGCTATTTCAAGATTTGAAAACAAATCATAGGATCTTAAAAACCCTTTGAAACACTTAGAAATCCTAACCCGAGTTTCAAACCCTACTTTGAATACCTAACCTTACCTTGAAACCCGTAACTTTTGTTCATCAATCCTACCGTGAAACCACCACGTTTGAAACCCTACTTCTAAACACTACCGTATTTCCCGCACTATAAGGCGCACCTAAAAGCATTCACTTTTCTCAAAAGTCGACAGTGCGCCTTATAATCCGATGCGTCTTATATATGGATCAATATTCAGATTTCTTGCACGTAGTAATTTAAATGTTCTTTATGGTCTTGGTTACAGCTGCAGCAGTTGTGATGTGTATTGTATTCCCTTTAGTGTAGCTCCATCTAGTGGATGCATAATGTAACAGCAATCACTTTTGTAGCTTATGCGCCTTATAATGGGGTGCACCCCATATATGAAAACAGTTTTAAAATAGGCCATCCATCGAAGGTGCGCCTTATACTCCGAAGCACCTTACAGTGTGGAAAACACGGTAAGTTAGTTTGAAACCCTAATTCTAAACACTAACACGTTTGAAACCCTACTTGTTATGCAACTGCAAGACATTCATTTCCCCCCCCCCAAAAAAAAAACTAATCAACCACATCAACCCTTGTGAAAATCTTTTTAATCTTTTTCAGATTCTAATTCAAGGAAATGGTGACAGGGTTGTAAATGATTGGATGAGATGGGAGGTGATGTCGACGTGAAGGTGGGCTGGCCAGCAAGATTGGGGTAAAAATAATTAGCAGGGCCGCAGTACGGGACCCCCCCGCCCAAGTACCATTTGCGCCTATGACCGAAACATTAAGTTAATATCATTATCTAGATATTTTTCCTACTCAGTGAAAAACAAATTCTATCAAAGTGTGGACCTTTATGCAAGCTCATGTGGTGAGTGATGAGTATTGGCCAGCCACCAGTGGATGCTACGCTAGTTTGGTTATTGGGTGCAGATGTTCCTTTTCCCATGTGCGAAGGTTAGGTCACTCCTGAGTGAGCCCACATGCCCACCCCACTCTGGCCTGCTGGCTGCCAGCAAAAGGGGGCCATGACTTGTTGCCGGGAGCGGGTGCAGGCCCGCTGTCCTTAGGGACACCCCCTTCCCTGGGGTAAGGTTTGCACGGTCGAGCAGCAGGAGGAGGTTCGGGGGGCCAATCGAGAGGCGAGTGCGTGGGGATGTAGTGGGGATGTTGGCAGCGCGGTGGCAGTCCTTCTCGGCGGATGGCCGAGCCTTGAGACTGGGGCGCGGAGGGGCTCATACAAAGCAGGTCTGAGACGTTGTAGCCCGTGATCCGGGAAGGCGAGAGAGGGTCCCCCCACCGGTCCCCCTGCTCAGCCTGGCTGGCTGCTGACTCGGGGGTGTCACTTGAGTTACTTTGGCTTAGGGTGAATACCCCTGAGCTGCTGCTATTGCTGCTGCTGCTGCTGCTGATAGCGTGGAGTTATTGCCATCCGGGATGGACACTGGACTGGTGGGCAAAGCAAGGGAACACTGCAGGCGAGACTGAAATAATCATTATTAGTGTTTTCATGGAAAAGGGGGCGGGGCACTTAAAAATGTTCAGCTTGTAGAGAGGAACTGAAGATGAGAAGGTTTAGCGGCTAGGAAAACTCTTGGCATCACAATCAACACCATTTTATTTACCGTATTTTCCGCACTATAAGGTGCACCGAAAAGTCATTTTCTTAAAAGCTCACGGCGTGCCTTAAAATCCGGTGCGCCTTGTGTATGGTCATTACGGTAATATGTCAACCCCAAAATGGCTCCTTGCTGGAGACATGCTTACAATGTTATAACTTGCTGTTGGTTCAGTGAACTGTGTCGCTACTTTATTAAATAAGATTTGTTGCAGCTCTGAAAAGAGCTATGAAGTTGTTGTTTTTTAAATGCACACTTTATTAATGGTTTTCACGGTCTCAAAAAATACAGTTACGTCTCTGTGCCTTCTCTTCTTCCATTCGACTCGAGAGCGTTCATGACCGCCTCCGAAAAATGTAAATTAACGATTACTACAATGAAACTACGATTGAAAATAATGCATCAAAAGAGAAAATCAAGCGAGGAAATCACAAAATAAATTTTATTTATCTATTCTATTGGATTGTTTGTGAATACACGACAAAGGAATACATTTACACTTCTGAGACAGTGCAGTCTCCTACATTTGAATGACATCTAATCATTCTGTTGGAGCTACGCTCAAGAAAATGCCAAGGGGGGCTATAGAATTTATTTTGTGATTTCCTCGCTTGATTTTCTGTTTTGATGCATTATTTTCAATTTTCGTAGTTTCATTGAAGTAATCGTTAATTTACGTTTCTCGGAGGCGGTCATGAACGCCTCTCGAGTCGAATGGAAGGAGCGTAGCTCCATCTAGTGGATGCATTGTCGATTGCGCCTGATAATCCAGTGCGTTCAATACTGTATATGAAAATAATTTTTAAAATAGCCCATTCATTGAAAGTGCGCCTCTTAATCAAGTGCGCCTTTTAGTGCGGAAAATACGGTATTTTAAAATCTGTCAGCTTGTTTACGGGGTGTTTCAATGCCTTGCTCGTGAAGGCATCCCGGAGAGGAGGATGAGGATGAGGAGGGCAAGTGTAGGAGGAAGAGGTGGGAGAGGAGAGTACCTTTAGGGAGCGTATAGGGAGGGCAGGAGGGAGGTCACCGAGTTGGTGGTGGAAAGCGGCAAAGTGCATCGACAGGTGTCGGCCTATAGGGGGCAACAGCAGACGGTCATGAGGAAGGCTAACTAGGATGTTGATGATGAGAAAAAAAATGAGGCAGGGGTGGGGAGGGGCGGGCAAGGGGGTGTAGGTGTCTTCTTTTGTAATCTGGGATTTGGTTCAACGATTTCAGCAACTTGATAGAACTGCTAAATGAAACGCAGAAAGGAACAAGATGAAAAGTGACGCTTGCATGCGGCCATACCGTGCGCTGGCGCATTCCGCGGAGGAACGGGAGGTGCCGCGCCGCCGCCGACGTGAGCGGACAGAACGGGGACGGCCTCTCTGCTCGCGCTGTCCAAACTCCAACTGCTGGGCACGGCCACAACTGCCAAAGCAAGTCAAGTTCTTGAGTATTTGGTGACCTTGAATTGGACGCGTAATCCTAGTCGCAGCCAAGCGACCTAGCGACCTTTGTCGGAGAAGGATAGGTTGGGGTCGCTGCAGGGTTTACAAGCTGGACTGATCAGCGGATGGAGAAAGAGTCTCTGGAAGAAGAAAGAGTGGCAAGTTGACAAGTTGACTGAAAGCCAAAGCAGGTTTTTATACACTGAAAAAAAAATATGGCTCAATTCAATACACCATTTTTTTTTGTGTGTGTGCACCCTTTCTGACTTAAGCACAGTTTGCGCCCGCTTTGCAAATAATGAGGTGTAAGGACAAGTGCTGACCTGTCCATCTTCGCCAAAGTTTTGGTACATGACGCTGTTGGGGCGCTCTCGCTGCAGTGGCAACAGCATCAGAGTTTCTCTATTCCTGCTCTTTTCTGCCACAGAAGACGACGAGTAGTTGAGCGTGATTGCGAGTCGCTTTTCGGGCGTTTCCGGTCTCTTTACCTTTGTGCGTTGAGAGAGCCAAGCTGATGAAGTGAGAGGGTGCCGAGTGGGTGGAGCTCAGGCTGGAGGAGGAGTGGTTTGCCTGCAGGCAAATATTTGAAATGTGCCCAGAAGTCAACATTCGGGGTGGTTGCGTTGATCTGCTTGTATCTATATTTTGTATTTGAAGAATAGATGAGTATCAACGTTGGCAAACATTGCCTCCAAGATGCGTGCGCATCTTCATGACGTCACCCGGTGTTTACAAAGACGAGCATTCTTAATTGCGTCCTCGGCGCATGTGTAAGCCAGTGTGGTGGTTGCTGTTGCCGTTTCCAAACGAAGCAGCAGAGGTCGCTGTGGCATGCTGAGGTTGGATTCGACTTTTGCGAAAGGCTTGTTTTCGTTACAGTGAACGTCATTGCCAGGCAAGGGTGGAGAAAAATATTTCGTATTACGCAATAGGGGGGATTTTCGTTGTAGGGGGAAGCAGAAAAGAGGGAATGGCTTCATGCATGAAGATTTTTTTCACACTAGGGGGTATTTTGGCACATGCAGGTTTCGTTGGAGAGGAGTTTCACTGTACAGTAAATATTCTCATCTCCGGAATTCTATGAAAAGGAATTTCCTTCACCCGGAATGAATACCTATGCATTAAAATTTTGACTACGATATTACATTGTACCGAAACTTACTTAAGCGGAAGTTCCACTATCCGTAACCCGGATGGAGACGGAAGGCCGCGGAGAGCTTAAATACACGCAGAGCCCACCCGATGCAACGGAAAACACATGTTCACTTTGCCGTTTTCTATCATCGGATCCGAAACGACGACGTGTAAGTGACTTTTTATTGCCGTGCATTTTACTGTAAAAGATTTTAACTTTATTCACTTACGTCCTGTAGATCATGGCATTGAAACGAAGAAGAACCCAACAAAACAAAACAACCCAAAATAGACTCATTTTTTCCCAAGACGGAAAAAATTAACATTAAAATACTGTACGTACTGTACTGTGTTGTGATTTTTTTAATACTCTACACCTGTACCGTATATTGTACTGCAGTTTTTGTGTTTATAAACAGTTTTTGGACAGTATATTGTTGCATTTTATTGCTTGTGTTGTTACACGTGCCTTTTGTCAACATACTTAAAGGTTCATAAAGGACATGTACCATGCTAATTTCCCAAATAAGGAAATTCTGTTATAAGGACAGATTGGACAACACAAACATGAGTCCGTACTCGAGAATATTTACTGTATTACGACTCGCAAGCATGTGTTTTCTGCCTCCAAGATGCGCACGCAGCCAGACTTAATGGATGCATATGTCACATGAAACTGATCTATTGGAATGAAAAAGCATGCAGTTCCATTTTGGTGACTTAAGAAGTTGGGGTTAAGAAGGGCACTCTTCACAAGCTTTTTGCATTTCAACTCTTCAGTTATTCGTTGTAAACATGTCCACTATATTTGGTATAAAATTATGAAGGGTTTCATTTCATACATCTGACATTTGAACAATGTGTGGACCGGACCTTTTGATATTGCTTCTCCGCCCTTTTCTTTCCTAACCTGAATGCCGTAGAAGTCTTCACCGTCGGCCAGGATGAGCATATTGCCAACGTTTCCCGTCTCGCTGGAGACGTGAAGAGAGGAGGAGCAAAGTCGGGCAAAGTGGGAAGAAGACAAAGGCCCAGAGGATTTCAACGGCAGCAGGAAGGAAGAGAGACAAAAGAAAGGGAGCAAGCAAGAAATTAAGCGATGATGACCAAAGAAACAAGATCCATGCGGACGAGATGAGGGCTCGGTGGGTTGATAATCAAACAATCTCGAGATGAGAATCTTGCGAATGTTGGCTGGAAAGACTCGTACCTGTGTCGGTGCACGTTGAAGCCGTCGGGTCCTGTAATCCCTCTGGCGGCGTCCGCTTGGTCGGAAGCGCACGGAGCCTGCGACACAGTCATCGTATCACACAAATGGCAGATTAAGCGGCAAACGCGGACATCTTCTCTTTTGACGAGCGTCACAGATGCATGTTCCTTGTCAGCACGTCTCGGCTTGTAGCAGGAGCAGGCGCGTGCTCAAAACATTTGGGTCATTACTTCAGGCCCGTTCAACAAGGTCGCGATTATTGCTTGTCCAGTTTTTCCACCGTCCTCACCAAGAGGCAGCGCGTGAACGCTGGCAGCAAAACGGCCGAGTCAAACGTGACGAGGAAACCCGAGATGACAATGACGTTGACTTTGAAGACAAATTTTGCCGTCAGAGGTTCTTACATGGCAGAGGCTGCTCTTCATCACCTGGAACTGATCCACCAGCTTCTTGTGCAGCGGCCGCATTTCGGGATGCACCAGCTTGTCGTGCACAGCCAGGCCGGCTCCCAGGATGTGAACCTGGAACAACGGCCTTCCGTTAACTGACACGTCATCGCACGAAACATTTGCACTCGTGGCCCTTTCACTTCTCACCTGCTCCTGCATCAAATGTTTCAGCTGCGTGATCTTGTCGCCGTCCTGCGGGTGGCCGCTGATGTAATCCTTGTCAAAGAAAGCCTGGCAGCCACAAACAACACAACCGATGGCGTCTTTGTGAGGAAGGGTGGCGGGGCAATGGCGGTCACTTGACAAATGGCCCCGCCCACCTCCTGGTATCTGGCGATGCCGCCATTGACGGCGGCGTCCACCACTCCGTTGAGCGTCATGCTGAGAAGGTTGACGTTGTTGCTGTGCGGCTGCTTGAGCTGATAGCGGCTGATCAGCGTGCGCAGCTCCTGGTTCTTGTTCTCCACCACGCTGACGGCGTTTTCCAGCGGACTCACCTCCACCTGAAAAGGGTTCAGGTTGACATTGCCGTCAAAGTGTTCGATATCCACGCCAGACTCGGGCTCTGACGGGATGTTCTACTCAGGAGGTGCAGAAGCCACTTTCCAGTCAGGTTTTAGGATGAGCCTGCAGTCCCGCAGCCATTCATTTGAATGTGTGTGTCAACATTTGTTCATTCATTCATTCTCTCACCAGCTCTCTCTTCTCCACCTCAAACCAGCGTGAAATTCCAGGCAAAGGATGAGCAAGGATCAGAGTGGTCCTCTCGATCCAAAGACTCTGCAAACACAACAAAGCGGCTGACATCATCAAAACGAGCCCAAAGGCTGAATTTTGGATTTCAAGTATCACAATGAGTTCACGTATTAAAGCAACATTACACTGAAAATTAATTTTCCTTCATTTTATTAGGTAGTGTGTATAAACATTAAAGTGAACCTCTGCCCGCACATTTCAAAGCATTGATGGAAAAAGGGCGCAGCATTGTAAATTCTGATATTTGGGTGTTCTCATTTTTGTGTCTAGTCTTTGTATTTGCCAAAATAATCCACCCAGTTAATTTCAATGATTGTGTGACAGATTCTTGTGCATTCACATTAAGTGCATTTTTTTGTTGTTGAAATATTTAGTTACAGAAATAACTTCTGGAAGAGTATCAACGATTGTCTAAGAACACGACAACCGTCCAGATTTTTTTTCAAGGTGTGGGAGTGGCCACACAGTGACGAGGGGTGGCTTTGGCCATCCCCGGCCACCATGTAGCTCCGCCCCTGCCTGACATAGGTAGGAGTGCTATCGAAATGATGGCAATACTTGAACGACGTCAAACTATTTTTCTTTTTTTTTTTTTGTGTCGCAAAACATACCAGTAAACAAGTCCAAAATGAACAATGTCGTGTAAAGCACGTCGTACCTCACGGGGATTACGTCAATTGTTCCAAAATGTCCAATATGGCGGCATACAGGGCATGTCATAATTTTTTTTGTTTTTCACGGGAATCAGATGCCATCGATAGTTGCACTATTCATGTTTGCACAGGCGACGTAATACAATGAAGGAAAATGAATTTTACATGATGTGTTGGCTTTCGGATGACGTCAACATGCGCTTTGTGGAAGTGCAAGCAACTTAAATGACCTTGAACTCATTTTCTCGATCTTTGGGTCCTTTATGGAAAGGTCGGTCGTGACGGAAACGGCGAACGTTGTTGACCCGGTAAAAACTTTTAATGCGGTCAGGGACTCTGTCCATCTGAAGCACACCGACAGCTTCGGGAACCGGCGTGACGGCGTAAATCTGGAGGTCTGGGTGCCGCCGGTCAAAGAAACTGCCTACAATGAGTCACACTAACATACACACAAAAACACCCGCGCGCACACCCCAAAAGCAGGATACACTGGGCGTCAGACTGCAGAATGGCTTCGTCGGGTTGGTTCGGGTGCTGCATGGCGATGGCTTGCGGGAATTCTCCCAGCATCCGTTGCTGAAAGGCCTCAAGTCTTTCGTAGTCATGACCGCGACACACAAACTCCTTATTCTAGTGGAGACACAGTCCGAAGACTTCAGATTTGCGCACTTTGGACAACTTCTCAATGAGCGTCAGGCCCAGACTGCAGAGGACATCCAAATGCTATATCTTGTTCCAGAAGCTTCTCTTTCTGGAGCGGCGAAGCTTTTCATCCGATAAAAAAAAAAGGTTCAACTGACCCTGAGGAAGAAGGGGAATTTCCTGCCGTAGAATCCCACCCGGAAGAATTTGGGTTCCAGACGTTGTTGCTCCATGATGTAGTCAAAATAGGCGGCCTCCAATTTCTGCAAACAAGCACGCGCACACACACAAAAAGACAAAAACAGAAGAGGAGAGACTTACGGGGTGTTCACACGGCACACATTTGCATCGGTGCTGCACCGACGTATTTTGTTGCGGTATATCTTACACCGGAGCAAATTTTGTGGAGCGTTCACACCTAAAAAGCTGCTGACTAAAGAGAAGCGCGTTTACCCCGGTGCAGCCCCACTTGAACTTCACACGGCAGTTTCTGTGGCCGTGCAATACTGTATTAATACGGAAATAAAACAAAGATCTGTCGTGTTGGTTCTTTTTAAAACATACACTTTATTCATTTGTTTAACTCGGGGGTCGGCAACAGGCGGTTCCAGAGCCGCATGCGGCTCTTTAGCGACATCTAGTGGCTCCCTGGAGTTTTATAAAAATGTTTGAAAATGGAAAAATACATGTTGCAGCTCTGAAAAAGGAGAGCTGTATACTTTATTTCTGCTTTTAACAGTCTCCACAAACACAGACGCGTCTGCGTCGGACTCCGTGCCTTCTCTCTTCTCGTTCGACTCGAGAGGCGTTCAAAGACAGCCCCAGAAAAACGTAAATTCATGATGCATTATTTTCGCTTTTCTTAGTGTCAGTTCACTGACACTAAGAAAAGCGAAAATAATGCACCAAAACAAAAAAATCAAGCGAGGAAATTACAAAATAAATTCTATGGGGTCGTTTGTGAACACACAACAAAGGAATGAATAACAAACAATTCTGAGACGGTCCAGTCTCCTACATACTGTACATACAGCATGTGTTTCCTTCATTGTAAGTTTTATAGAAGGCTTTTATTTTTTTGCGGCTCCAGACATATTTGTTTTTTGTTTTTTTTGTCCTATATGGCTCTTTCAACATTTTGGGTTGCCAACCCCTGGACTAGTCGTTACAGAAAGCCTGACCGTGGTCGTTGCAACTGGTCTTCCTGCTTTCTTTTGTCCACCTTCGAAAGCAATGGCCGTAAGTCTGCTTGTGTTTAGAAGTATTTAGAAATCTGTTTCGGAGATCGTTTTCCCTCAATTGTTGTCATTGAAACTTGCTAGCTCAGAGTACCGCTAACGATGTAGCGATGATGCTAAATCAGTGCTAACAAGCTAATTAGCATGCAAAAGTATTGCGAAAACGCATTGCTTATCGTTGTTTGTCACACTTTGAGCTGCATTTATGTCTTTGTTTGACACTAGACAATTTGTGTTGTATTTATGTACAAGATGTTAATGCATGTTTTAAATCTGTTCATCTTCAGTTTCACTCGACATTTCATTGAGCTGAGGTCACAGTTGTTCACTGTACACCGTCAAAAAGACCGTAATGAAGGAGCAAGACGCTCAGTTTCCTGGCTCATGAATAAATGAGTTTGGCTTGCTGTATCTAACACGTAGCGATAACAGTACAACTTTCTTTGACCTCAACGAGATTTTGCAGTTAGCGAAGTGGTGAACTGTGCATCTGGCGCCTTTTTCGTGCTCACCTTAACCCAGCTGAGGCTTTGATAGTCGTACAAGGATTCATACTGGAAGGCCAGCTCCCTGCACAGAGGAACCCCAAACTCCCAACACTGCACTCACACAAACGCACGCGCACACAAACACGCACGCCCCACAGCGTCAACAACTTTAGCTGACCCCAAAGGTCCCTTGAGCATCTCTTGACTTCCAATTTTGGGCGGATTCACCCAAAAGAGTGGATGAGCATTACCTTTCCTTTGCCAAAGTAGTGCACCAGCTTGCGGCCGAGCGCCTCCTTGCGCTGCCACTCGGACTGAGCGGGATAATGCAAAAGTTCTTTCGTTTGCCGCTCATCCCACTGTAGCAACTCCCAGTATAACAAGAGCGTAAACGCCGCCTCTGTGGATCCACATCGCAAACACGAACACATGTAGTTGCCATCGCGTGCATGGGTGCATGCATGCGTGCGTGGTGTACCGGTGTAGTTGTCTGCTTGCAGATGCATGTCGCACAGTTTGTGGATGTAGCGGATGTACATCTCCTCCTTGTTGAGCTCCGATTTGTAGAAGTTCTGAGCACCGACAGTGTGTTAGCGACGCAACGCGTCATCTGTCGCCCTCCGTTCGGTAGTCATCGTTTGCGCCGCCGCCAAATCTTACCAGGAGGTTGACGGTGCAGCCCATCTTCTTGTTCTCCGTTTCATCTCCTCTCATGCAATCCCTGAAGACAGGACGGGCAAAGCTCATCACTTTTTCTATTCCTTGCACGCAGTTGATCATTACCAACATCCGTCGGAAAATGTGCGCGTGTGTGTGCGTGCGCCACCTGTAGTCCAGCAGACGTTCCATCAGTCGAGTGACCGAAGTAACGAAAGAGATCCCCGTCTCTCTCCACGTTTCCTGCTCGATCTTCTCCAACAGACTTGAAGAAGACAAAAAAAAAAAAAAAGGCAACTGATGAATTTGCTTCTCCTCTTTGGCTCGGTGAAGACTTTTCATATGCAACACACACATCACGCATCAACACAATTCATCAATTTAGACTTAGAGTGTCTCTCCTCCCCCACTCGAGCTGTCCCGGTAAAACGGTATCGAAATGACATCACTATACAGTAATCCCTCGTTTATCGCGGTTAATGGGGACCAAAACCACCCGCGATAAACGAAAATCCGGGAAGTAGCGACCTCCCCCCCACCTCCATATAGATACATGTACATAATATTTATAAGGCCAAATTTAATGGCATACATTCAAACCTCGGTTTTCAAACGTCTCGGTTCTCAACCAGTTCGGTTTTCGACCAAAAATTTTGAGTTTTTTTATGCTTCGGATGACGAACAAATTTCGGTTCTCCAACAAACTGAGTGCACTTGAATGCACCATTTGACTCCTCTTGCCTTCCTTACACGAGGAAGTGACGCCTCCTCGTGTTGCTTTCCATTGTGAGCAGACGTGTTCAGTAAACATTTTTAATTTAAAAAGAGCGTGGTTTCGGTTTTGGAACAATTTCGGTTTTCCAACAGCTTTCTGGAACGGATTATGGACAAAAACCGAGGTTTGACTGTACATGCATGTAAAAGTACATTTTGACGTAATTAACATGACTTAATGCTGTATACTAATAGATTTAAACATGTATAAATTCGGTTAGTTTATGAATAACAAAATACAGTACACAAGTCTTTTTTTTAAGTCCGCAAACGGTCCGCGATAAGCTGCGAAAGTCAGCAAAACAACAGCGAGTCACATAGAGAAACATATACAGTACTGTACTACATGTATGAAAATAAAAAAAATCTTTTTTTTTTTTATGAATATGTTTGAAAAAATCCGCGATGCACTGAAGCCACGATAAACGAACCGCGAAATAGCGAGGGATTACTGTATTGCTGTTTTTTTTTTTTTTCTGTCAATATGTTTAAATTCTTCTGTTGATCAATGCAATTCAAGTGGGGAGAAAAGACGGAGAAATGAAGAGATGTTAGTGCAGATGTTAGTTCATGCATACCTGGGGTACGGCCCAAAGAGCTGAGTTCTAATCCCCGTCGCACAAAGCAAATGCACAACAGCAGCGGTATTGCACAAAAAAGGGAAGGTTAAAAAAAAGAAATTAGTTGAAAGACACACAACCTAGGCCTCTAATGACACCAAACTTTCGGTTTACAGCAAACTGAAGAGTTCCCGGTAGTTGTCGTCGCCTTTTCCTTCCGAGACCAAACTGTCCAGCTTGTCAATCAGCTCGGCCTCCACCTACACCACCACGACAAAACCCGCAAATGAAGTCCCAGGGTTAAACACGCAAACAACACGTGTGGATGAATACAGGATGTGCCTTGTTGCTATGGAAACAATGTGACACTGCCTCGCCGCGAAGGACACGTGTGAAGGTGGAAAGTCTGAAGTCTAAAGCCAACCTGTTTGAAGTTTCCGTTCTTGCGCTGCTCCCAGTCCATCATGTCGTGGAAGATTGGGATCATGATGTTTCGGACCTCCGCCTGAGGCACCAACGTGACGCCCAAGAATGGGCCGATCATCCCGGGGATGAAATGTCTTTTGTTTTCGCCTGGGGCACATTGGAAGAGCTTTTGCCACAGGTGTCAACCGAAGCTTCGAGCAACGCTCGGGCGGCGCTTCTTACCCAGGTTCTGCCACATGCTGAAGAGTTCGTACGTCATGGTCACCCTCATGTCGCCGTACCTGCGGTGATATTTCACGTCAGCGTTTCAGATTGGAGACCAGACTGACACTTGCCCACACTCAAGAAGAAACGTCGACTGATATCGTGTCGCTGCTTGCTTTCACCGTGACCACCCGGAAATCGATTTTTCAACACCCGGGGTGGGACAATGGAAAGCAACACGAGGAAGCGTCACTTCCTCATCTACCCGAGGAAGCGCTGCCCCCCCGCCACAGTCATACCTCGTGTAATCCGTTCCAGAAGGCGTTCCAAAACCGAGTTCGAGAAACCACGCTCTTTTAAAAAAAAATCTTTATTGAACACGTCTGTTCACAATGGAAAGCAACACGAGGAAGCGTCAAGTGACGAGAGGAGTCAAGTGACGCATTCAAGTGCGCGCAGTTTGTTCGAGAACCGATATTTGGTCGTCATCCGAGGCATAAAAAACTCAAAATTTTGGGACGAAAACCGATTTGGTTGAGAACAGAGACGTTCGAAAACCCGAGGTTTGATTGTACTAGAATAAAGTGTAATTGCACATCCACTCCAGTAAGTGGCAGTGGTGTTCTCAAATGCAACATGCACACTTATATATTTTTTTTATACATACAGGTAAAAAAAATGGCTGATGACAGGCTGAGTACGTGGCCGCGTGGCTTAAATATGATGAGGACTTCATTTCGCGGGCACAGCTCAAAGCAAAAGTGAACTTTGATATGCTGAAATTGGGTCACGGAAGTGTCTTGCACAAACTGGTCCTTACTTGTCAAAGATCTTCTTCCTTTTGGATGAACTCATGTTTTCCAGCTGCAAACTGGGCTGGTTGATGTATAAAACTGCCAGACTGAAGTAGGAGCTCCACACCTGCGCTCCCAAAGTCGAAAATCCTCAGAAGAATAACGCGGCGTGCTCCGAATAGATAGGAATCGGGAATCGATCACACGGCTGAATGACGCCGGCGCGGCTACCTTGAAGTCAAAGTCAGTTCCGACAAAGTTCTTGAGCTGAAAGGGTGCGAGGCGCTGCGCCGTGCTCAGGATGATGCTGAAGAGCACAAAACGGCAAAGTCAAGTCACGTGACGGACGTCCTTGACCTCCTTGCTGCTCTCCGTCGCGCCGCCTTACTGGCTGGTCAGGAGCCTCATCACATTCCAGTCGCGCGGGAAGATGCTCAGCTTCATCAGGTTTCGGAACACGCACCAAATCTTCATCATGAACTCCTGAGGAGACAAACGCGCCGCGTCCGGTCTCAGTCATCCAAGGCAGGCTTTTTATTTGCCGTCATTCACTTTTGCTGCATTTTTCAGGCTCAACGAAGCGATATTATTCAGCGCTCCTCATCAAGTCAATATTTGGTTGGCCTTTTGAGAAGATTGTTTGTGCCTCACAACGACAAGCGCTGTTCTTTTCTCCGGCACGTTTATATGATCGCTGATACTTATTGTGAAGGCTTCACAAGCCAACATTTGAACCTTGGACGTACCTTGAGTACGTCTTTGCTCTGGAAGTTCTCCATCAGGTGTTGGAAGTGATGTCAGTCATGTGACGGAGGAGGGACAGAAGGCAGGACACAAACTCTCCCTGGCAAAAAGGAATTAGAGCCACGCTCGGGTCAGCCGACGGCGGGGCGGCGGCAAGCGTTCGGCGAAAGAGGAGGCGGCATCGACGGGACAGGGAACCATGCAGGAAACAATGGCTTTCATCACATCGCAAAGAGCAACTTTCCAATTCAACGAAATGAATAACGTTACTGTTTACAGTCATCAACACAGAGTGCCAAAGCAATTTTCATGAAAGCCGAAAAGAAGTGGATGTTAAACACAAGATGGGGTGAGGGTGGGGTTCATTGGACGGGGCAAAATGTGCCAACTCCTCATATGAATTTGATGAGAATAACAACGATAATAATGCCTTGGATTTGAATCAAAGGATCTAAAATTGCTGAACGGACAAGAAGATTTCGCTAATCCGCTACTTGTATTGCCAGGAGGAAAAAGTTACTGTGGATGTGTCTGGCAGCCGCCCGCGGAGTCACATTTTGCCCCGCCCGCTGACGGCAGCGAGTGAGAGAACTTTTGGATTGTTAGTTACTAACAGAGGTCTCGGCGGTGCACTGTGGACAGCCATGACCTCTTACCGCCTCCTGTGATTGGCTCTTGCTCATGATTGACAGCAAGGTCTGCAGCAGGACGTCCAACAGAGACTCCACCATCATTTCCACCTCCTCGTGCACCGACGCATCCTGGGAAAAGAGGAGAGGAAGCGGAGGAGGGAAAAAACAAAACTGTCATGTTTCGGTTTGTGACCAACAGGTGGCACTGTAGCGTTCACCGTGCAGCTGCACACCTGTTGGTCGTTATGTTATTAGCTGTATAAAAGGACGCCCACCTAATCACTCATTGTTGGATCATTGTTTGCTTCTCCTATCATGGCTCTGTTCTAGTTTTTTGAGCTTCAGTCATGGTTTTGTTTGATACTTTGGATTCGTTTTGTTGTTAGGACTTTGTTTAGGATTTAGTTTTCTGTGTTTTATCAATACACTTCTTCAAGTACAACCTGCTCCTCCCTCTTGCCTGCTTTTTGGGGTCCGCCACCACCACGCAACCGGGACAAAAACAAAACATGATGCTACTTCATCTTCTCTGAAAGGGAAGCACACTGATGTTTTTTAGTTGACACACATCATGTGATGTGGTCTAACATTTCATTGTCTAAGAATGCCATAGTTAACTAGAGTTAATGTAACCCAGACTTGTTCAGACCGTTATTTTATTGTTAGTTTCTGTTAAGGTGATATTTGTTTGTGATACTGCTGTTTCCGAGGGACCATGAACGCACCGCAGCGCTATACACTCTTTTTTGTGTGTGTGTGTGTGTGTGTGTGTGTGTTACCAACGAGCTGGTCTTGATGATTGAGAAAAGAGAAGTGAGGATCCCAGAACACATGAGCAGTTCTTTCTGATGCCTGAGATGGAGATGAATGTGATGAAGAAGCACGGGCAGTAGGATCCGTCGAGACTCTGACCAACCAGGCAAACAGCCCCACACACACACACACACACACACACACACACACACACACACACACACACACACATCAGCTCATGTGGTCCACCTTCATTAGTTTGAGAACGCCAGTCGGGGTTTCAGTGAGCCCCTCACCTGGGAAAGAAAAGAGCCTGCTGTCCACAGTGCGAGCGATGGACTGCAACTTGACGGCGTCCACGGAATGTCCCGGAACGTGAAGCATGGACGGCAAACTGGCCAAAGTGCCGCGCACAAATTCTGCCACTTCTTGCACCGAAAACATCTGCAGCAGCTCATCAAAGATGGCCGGCAAGGAGCTCAACACGGCCACCTGCAAAAAAAGGTCACGGCGACATGAATGTTGACATTGTCAAATGCAATCATGAAGCATTTAACAAATGACGACACGTCCATCGTTTCATCGTCTTCTCGGTGTGGAACAAAAACTCGACAAAACGATACAAAACCAAACGTTTCATGCATGGGGCCAAGCGAAACAACTTTCTGAGTCTTCTCAGTCCAACAGCGGGTGTGACTTGCGGATGACGTGAGTGACACAGCCAAGCGTTCCGGGACCACGTGTGTGTGCGCGCGTGAGTTGAGACAAGCAGGGTGCGGCGGGCCTTCCTCCGTCCTCTCTCTCTGTTGCTCCTGGATCGCTACTTACTGACAGCGGCGGCGTCCACAGGCTGCCGGGGCTCAACACCTGAGCACTGTAAGCAACCGGACCTGGGGCGGGAAGGCGGGCCTGGGCCGGGGGCCCGGCCTGACAAGGGCCTTGACTGGGCTGAGGGCCACGGGTGTCGGTATATCGTAAAAGGAACCCACTCACACGAGGAATAACAAGGAGTTGACAATGAGTTGCAGGAGATTGAAGGCAGAGGAGGAAGAAGCACAGTCAAAGTCAGAGCCGTTCTTTCTCGGAATGATTCCCAAAAGATCCACGTTTGGTCGGCCCACCTGAGTGAAGATGAGGGTCTCACAGGTGGGACGGTCCAGACTGAGAACAAAGCGGATGGACTGGAAGAGTTCCTGGATGCTGTTGCGAAACTGCTCCTCCTCCATTCCACAGGTGGCGCGAGAGTAAAGACTCCGAGACTGAACGATGAACTTGAACAGATACTCCAGTGCCTGGCGGTCAGTCCACAACGTACCGTCGTCATACGCAACGCTCGTCACCCAATAACTTTACATTGCTGCCGAAAACCGGCGAA
The DNA here is from genome assembly GCA_018466805.1 of Hippocampus abdominalis. NCBI lineage: Eukaryota > Metazoa > Chordata > Actinopteri > Syngnathiformes > Syngnathidae > Hippocampus > Hippocampus abdominalis. The sequence continues at coordinate 15,691,795 of CM031707.1, forward strand.
TAACAGACCCCGCCGTCATGTTCAAGCGGCCGCCGCTTACCCGCATTACGTCCTGGATGTGATCCTGGCGCACCGCCTCCGCCGAACGCTCCATGGACCACCTGAGACATCGGATCAGCTCCCTGATGCACAAGTGAAGCAGTTCCAGAACACACTGATGCAGAGGGATGCGCACGCAACGCACGCACGCCGCCACCACTCACTTGTAGGCCAAAGCGCCGGCAAAGTGCTTGTGAATGTACGTGTCCATGACTGCTCGGAAATGGAAATATTTGCTGTCCCTCAGCAAATTGATGACGAAAACCTGCAGAGGAATTGGGGGATTAGCATTCCATTTGGAGAGTTTTGAAATATTCCCTGAACAATCATTATTGGCCAAAGACCGTGAATAAAAATGACAAGTTACGCCAGCGACGTTCATCAAGAATCAGCTCACGTCAAGTTTTTGGTTTTTTGGGTGGTCTAATTTATCCTACTAACTTATCTTTGTGGTGTCTTAAAAAGAACTATTTGACATCTTGTAAGACTTGCAACATCTTGGACATTTTTGTTGAATTAGGCTGACAGCTATTTCGAATAAATTTTTTACTGTTGAATCCAAAACTGATGCCAGTTTTTCCTCTGTATCATGTTTATGAGCTACAGGATCCTCGTTTTCTTAAAAACTGTTAAAATAAATGTCTATGTATGAAAATAAAACAATAAAATGGAATAGTAACAAGCTTTGGAAAGTTTAAAAAAAAAACTAGAACGCTCGCTCTCTGCTTTCACCGAACCATCTCAATGGAGACCAACAAAAACAAGGTGCCATGCAGCTCTCGACTCCAGTCAGAATCAGCTGGCAAGTCTTTCGACAGCTAATCAGGGCGATTTTGATCATCTAATAAGCTGTGTAGAAAAATCTTGAGGTCCTCGAAAAAAGAAAAAAAAACTGACTGCTATTTCGGAAACAGCATTGCCGTCATCCATCCATCCATTTTCCGAACCGCTTCATCCTCACTAGGGTCGCGGGGGGTGCTGGAGCCTATCCCAGCAGTCTTCGGGCAGTAGGCGGGGGACACCCCAATCGCAGTTATTCGAACATGAAAAGAACCATTTCCAAAATCTAAAATGCGGAAACGACTGCGGTTATCTCTGCTTATTATAAATGAACAAATACAATGTTCTTAATACGACAAGCACGGATTTCGTTTTCATCTTACCAGAGACTGAAAGACCAGCGGGCCATATTTGTCGGTGTTGTCATCCAGAATGGAAAACAACGTATCCAGAATGTCTTGAAGGAACTGGAAAAAGCCCAACAGGATTCATGCGGCGCCGTACATTCGCTTCTACAATTCATCCGAATTCATGTCTTTCTTAACACGTTTATTACCGTATTGGCCCGAATATAAGACGGTGTTTTTTGCATTGAAATAAGACTTAAAAAGTGGGGGTCGTCTTATATTCGGGGTCTAGACATTATACCCATTCACGACGCTAGATGGCGCCATATATCATTGAAGCGAATGCTGAACTTGACTCCCCAGGCCAAAGTGAACCCCTGTCACGAAGAATAAAAATACAAATAGCGGTAGTACGAAGAAGAAAAATAAAAAATAGCGGTAAGAAAGAAAAGAGAAGAAAATGATAGAAGAGATAACAGAAAATGGAGAAACGTAGCGACAATCTGCAGAAAAGTGGGTCGAAGATCGGCCAGGTTAACCGGCAGCTGAGGAGAAGTTATGGTGTAAACTTAGATGCTTTTTCTCTCAAATATAGTGTTATAATAATTTGTTTCAGATGTACAGTAATCCCTCGTTTATCGGGGTTAATGGGGACCAAAACCACCCGCGATAAACGAAAATCCGTGATAAACGAAAATCCGCGAACTAGCGACCAATTAACATTTTTTTTTTTTAAATGCCCCACGTGGGCCTTTGCCACTAACACACACACACACACACACACACACACACACACACAGGCCAGCGATTCCGCAGCGTGCAGCAGACGTGGTTATGATTAGTCAATTAAGGTTGTTAAGACAATTAGGATGGAAGAGACCTGCTTTTGTTCTTATAAGTCTCTCTCTCTCTCTCTCACACACACACACACACACACACACACACACACACACACACACACACACACACACGCGCGCGCACACGCACACACTAGCAGCATCGTAAACAACACTTAGACACTGATTAAAGATCAAAGAGTAACCCAGGTGCTAAGACAGAAAGAAGATGCACAGCCAATCAACATGGCTTTACATCTTCTCAGCCCCGACCTCACCCCACATGTACTGTATATGTTGCTCTATGTGACTCACTGTTGTTTTGCTGACTTTCGCTGCTTCTCGTGGACCGTTTGCGGACTTTTTGCGGACTTCAAAAAAAAAAAAAAATTATGTTTGAAAAAAATCCGCGATGCACCGAAGCCGCGATAAACGAACCGCGAAATAGCGAGGGATCACTGTACTGTAATTGTTTTCTGTATAAGAATGTATTTGGTGTTCAAAAAGTCTCAAACTTGAGTCTTGAAAAAGAGGGGGTCGTCTTATAATCAGGGCCTTCTGATATTCGGGCCACTACGGTATACATAAGCAACATGAAAAAAATATATATTTTCAGATGTGTTGAAAAACAGTAGGTCTACAGTCATCTGCCAGCACTTTTCCCAGAACAACAACAACAACAAAAATTGACAGAACATGCAATGGAGTAGATGAGCTCACCTTGACGATTTCCTCTCCGCTGACATGTCGCAAACGACCGAGGATGTCACCCACTCGGTCGGGATGAGCTTTCCACTTGAGCAGAGCCAGCAGGTCCACTAGTAGACGGAGAGACATTTCACATTATTCCATTTGGGACGCGGAGCGACGAGACCTCGACCCGCTCTCGGCTAGCATCACAAGGTGTTCGTGCCATGTAAAGAATTTTTTTTTCCAGATACCATTCTGGGTGAGCTTGGTGGAAGAGAGCTGGGTGGAGATCCAGAAAGTTTCCCTGGTGCTGCGTTGAAAGGCCACGCTGATAAGTCCTGGACTCAAGTGGTCTTTGCAGCAGGGCAGGTTCAAATAGAGGCCGGGGTTACACAAGGTGCTGTTCTCGTCACACTGAGGGCACACCAGAAATGTCAACCAACAACTGGAGCGGGTCATATAAAAGAAGACATCGTTGAGGGAGGGGGAAGAAAAAAAAAAGAGTCTCACCTTGTAAACGAAGAGTTCATGGCTCTGATCTGACAGCGTGGTCCCGTCGTCCCTCATCAACGGCGTGAAGGAAAAACCAAAGAGTTTCTTGTCTCCTTTGTCCTTGGCTTCATGAAAGCAGAGAGAAGACAAGCTGACAAGCTGACAAGCTGACAAGCTGACAAGCTGGTCTTGGTTGGGAGCTCGGCGTCAAAACCTCACTGGAACAATGTCGGAACTCGAAGCGGAGGTGACAGCCTCGGAATCTGTCGACGGGGACGGGAAGTTTGATGGCCTCACTCCATCGAGGGCTGTTGTTGTGGTAGAGCACCAAGGAGCGATGCTCCGTCACGTTGGGCTCGCCGCAACCCACACTGATGCAGTCCTGTCAAAATGACAGTGAAAAGGTTACTCACGCGCTCCCTTTTGCCCTCCAAATGCTAAAGACGACGACAATTAGCCGCACGGCGACGCCACGAGTGAACACTGGATGATGATGATTGAAAAGCTGCCCTCTTGCCTTTTGTCGTGAGGCGGGGAGGCTGCCTGTGGCGTGTGGAGCAATGAGGCCCAGATACGTCTTGCAAATACAGTCAAACCTCGGTTTTGGAACCTCGACCAAATCGGTTTTCGACCAAATATTTCGAGTTTTTTTATGCCTCGGATGACGACCGAATTCCGGTTCTCGAACAAAGTGACCGCACTTGAATGCGTCACTTGACTCCTCTCGCCTTCCCTACACGAGGAAGTGACGCTTCCTCGGGTAGTCGAGGAAGATTTTATTTGTTTTAAAGAGCGTGGTTTCGGTTTTCGAACAGCCTTCTGGAACGGATTATGGTCGAAACCGAGGTACTGTATGACTGTAAAAGCCCCTTTCCCCACCGGACGTTACTTTCTCCTTTCGCTGCCATGATCTCCTGCTCTTCGCTTAGATCGCCCCCATGAGAGACGGAGAACAGAAAGTATCGATCTCCGGTTTCTAAATGTCCATTCGGCATCTTCCGGCAGCCCTCCTCGCTCCACTCCTCCCTCGCTGTAAGACAAGTCTTCCCCTTGTTCTTTTTTTTTTTTTTTAAAGATTTGTTAACTAGCATCAGGGCGGCCCGGTAGCCCAGTGGTTAGCACGTCGGCTTCACAGTGCAGAGGTACCGGGTTCGATCCCAGCTCCGGCCTCCCTGTGTGGAGTTTGCATGTTCTCCCCGGGCTTGCGTGGGTTTTCTCCGGGTGCTCCGGTTTCCTCCCACATTTCCAAAAACATGCATGGCAGGCTGATTGATCACTCTAAATTGTCCCTAGGTGTGAGTGTGAGCGTGGATGGTTGTTCGTCTCTGTGTGCCCTGCGATTGGCTGGCAACCAATTCAGGGTGTCCCCCGCCTACTGCCCGAAGACTGCTGGGATAGGCTCCAGCACCACCCCGCGACCCTAGTGAGGATGAAGCGGTTCGGAAAATGAATGAATGAATGAATAACTAGCATCATGACGGCTGACCGAGAAGCGCGCATTCGCCTGCATCAAGAGTGACATATTGTAGACTGATATAACAGAGAATCCGGTAATTTTTCAAAATAAAACATCTTCCAGATTCCGAAATGAATACAACGGAAGGAATGTAAGTTACAGTCAAACGTCGGTTTTCGTCCATAATCCGTTCCAGAAGGCTGTTCGAAAACCGAAATTGTTCGAAAACCGAAACCACGCTCTTTTTAAAATAAAAATGTTATTGAACACGTCTGCTCACAATGGAAAGCAACACGAGGAAGCGTCACTTCCTCGTGTAAGGAAGGGAGAGGAGTCAAATGGTGCATTCAAGTGCGCTCAGTTTGTTCGGGAACTGAAATTTGTTCGTCATCCGAGGCATAAAAAACTCGAAATTTTTGGTCGAAAACCGAATTGGTTGAGAACTGAGACGTTCGAAAACCGAGGTTTGACTGTATTTATTCTTTCTGCGCGGCCTGGCACCGAACGACCCACGGACCGGTGCCCGGTGGTTGGGGGTCCCCTGATCTAAGTGGCGGAAACGTGACGGCTGCGAGAAATCCTCCTTGAGGGGTTTCCGGCATAATCCATCCATCCATCCATTTCCCGAACCGCTTGATCCTGACTAGGGTTGCGGGGGGTGCTGGAGCCTAACCCAGCTGTCTTCGGGCAGTAGGCGGGGGACACCCTGAATCGGTTGCCAGCCAATCGCAGGGCACACAGAGACGAACAACCATCCACGCCCACACTCACAATTTAGAGTGTTCAATCAGCCTGCCACGCATGTTTTTGGAATGTGGGAGGAAACCGGAGTACCCAGAGAAAACCCACGCAGGCCCGGGGAGAACACGCAAACTCCACACAAGGAGGCCGGAGCTGGAATCAAACCCGGTAGCTCTGCACTGTGAAGCCGACGTGCTAACCACTGGACTACCGGGCCTTCCGGCATAATCAACTGCTAAATCGTCAAGAAGCTCATCACCCAGTGCCCGTGACCTTGTACCCTTGAAGATGGGCATTATGAGCGCCACACAACCTGTACGACTTCTCCATCGGCGCAGAGAAGGGAAACGCAGACTTCAATGTTCTTCTGGACGCTTTTTCCTCCTCTCTCAAAGTCTCCTCGCTCCAGCGTCAGGTATAAGTCGTTACGCATGTCACCTGGAAAGGCAAACAACGATTGCCGGCGCATTCGCTATTGCCGCAAGGGTGAAAAACACCAGCTTACCCGGCATGATGACGTCCGGGAAGCCGAGCTTGCGCGTCAGGGTCACGCTCCCGCTTGACATCCATTTGTTTTCACGCTGGAGCTCCTCCACATCGCCGCGCAGCAGCCGCAATGAGATGATGAGCCCTGCAAGAACACAAGCGCGTCAGCTAGATCTCCTCAGGCCCTTCTCCAAAATCCACAAAGCACACGTTGACTGGTTGTGCTGATGAAAAGCAAACTGCTCCTCCCACGTGTGAACGTTCACGTGTCCACGTAGTAATGGGAACATTCAAAGACGACCGTCATACCATAGTTGTTTCCGGGCGCTGAGTACTTGGTACTGGACTTGCGGATGATGTTCTCGTGGATTTGGTACCATTCACTCTCGTTGTTGCACCTGAAAGTTGAACTTTCAGGTCACCTAAAGTCGGCTAATGGTGTGTCTATGCGCGCGTGTGTGTGCGTGTGTGTGCGCCAAGAAGCAGAGAGAAACTCACATGTACACTTTGAGTACAAAGTCCTTCTCGTCTTTCAGCTCGGAGATGGTTTGCAGGACGTCGCTCATGGCGAGAACAGCGCAGCCGTAAGGCCGGCGGTATCGGACGTGCGGGGGACCTTTTTTGTGGTCGTTCAGCGACATTCTCCCTGCAACGACAGTTTGTGTGTGTGTGTGCGTGCGTGTAATGTTGACATGTTTCCTGTGTTGTGTCTTTTTACCTGTGCGAATCACTTGTGAGACAATGTAGAGATCTCTCTTCATATCTTTGTTGCTCAAGTCCTACGCTCAGATACAAACACGCACATATTGTGACAACGTAACCACAGTACCCAGGACGGTACCAGCAGGAGGCAGCGCACCCTAATTTACCGTGAAAAGAGTGCGCAGCTTGTCCGCCTTCTCTGATTTTTTGGGCCCCCATTTTTGTTGAGTCTCACCAGGAACTTTTCACTGAAAGACAAGCAGGGCATCAAGCTTCACTTTCACCTCCTTTACGGGAGTTCGCCATAGGCCCCCAAAAAAACCAACCTGATGCTTTTTCCCTCCCTCAAGTCGTAGAGCCAAAAGAAGATGTCGCTGTCTTCTCCGATGTTGTTGGAGGTGAAGCTCTTCAGGTTGAGCAGTAAGTGGTGCGCTGCCGGAGCTCTCCACTGGTGGCCGCCACCGTGCCTCTGTTGAGGGTTTGAGTTGGGCTGCGGGCCGTTCGAGACAATGACGCAAATCATTTGGAGCATTTGGTTAATCTTGACGTAAAACAAATGCGGGCATTTTGTTCCCCCATTTATCTTACAAGACAAAAACTCAAACCGCAGTATTTCTTCTTTTGCCCTGTGGGTTAGCAGTGAAAAGTGGAGCAAGAGGACCCACACGGATGCTACCTCGGCATCTTGCTAGCTAGCCTCCTTGCTCCGCTCATCTTTTATTTTTTTTATTTGAAGGGATGTTTTTACGAGGGAGCGGGGAACTGTCCCAACCTGTCAGTAACTTGTATTTGTTGAACAGATTTCTTTTGGCCCTAATAAAATCACGTTGCTGCGTAATTTCTCCAAGGCTCTGTCTATATAAGGCTCTGAGGTTGAGTGCTCTTCTCGCAACCCATAAGTTGTCGAAGTGTCCTTGAGCACGATATTGAACCCCCAGTGGCTCCTAATGCTGCGCCATCAGAAGGTAAATGAAGTCATAGTGTGATGCGCTGAAGAGTACCGAAGGTAGAAAAGCGCAATACAAAAGACTGCCCATTCAGCCATTTTGGGTTAACAACGTCAGTGTAACATTTTAGCTCTTGAATAACAGCCCAAAGCTGACAGACCTGTGAGTTGTGTTGAACGTTGTTTCTACTGCTGAGATGCTGTGAAGAAGAAAACTGAAATGAATTATTGCAAAAATATAAAAACATCACTTGCGCTTGAAGTGAAGGCCACTGGATCAAACACTCACCATCTTGTAAAGATCCGAGACGCTGACTCTATCTTCATCCACCATCTCAAACTCTTTTCTGGGCACCAAGTCCAAACCCAAATGTCTGGCCACACACACACACACACACACAGATGAGGAATATGTATGTGATGGCGTGTCTGCGCCTGCGGGTGGTTCTCACTCGTTTCCCCAGTCCAGTCTGGCGGTCATGTGTCTTTTGATGTCTCGTTCGTGTTGCTCCGTCAGCTGCGCCGTCGTCGTCAGCTGCCTCCTCAGTTCCATCAGCTCGGACATCACGTGAGCCACTCGGAAGAACAAATCCACCTTGTGTTTCTGACAGGGACGTTCATCCAAATTTCATTTTGATGTCACATTTTTAAAGGAGAGTGATCAAATCATCAGGGACATACTCTCCCCGTTGGCGTCTAATTCAGCGCTTTCAGGGCGTTACGATTTTGGGCTCGTGAGACACCCACCCGCATAACTGGTGAAAACTCACATGGCCACCCAAGAGGTGTGTCCCACTGAATTCTGAGGATGCCCGCAAGTCCCGGATTGTGGAGTTTTCCTGAGATGTGAATTCTGTAGCCATCCATTTTGAAAAAATGTCACACATGCAATCAATCTGGGACTTGAAGGCAACCTCACAATTCAATGGGTCACCCCTCTTGGGTGGCGACACAAGTTGTCACCGGTGACGCTCAGACCAAAAAAATTGCAGCACGGAGAAAGTGCATAAGAAAGGCACGTAAGGGAAGGCCCTCACCACGTAGAGTTGCTTCCACAGCGACGCCCATTCCCGAAGCGTGGACGTCACCTCGGTAACGACTGCGTCTTCAACGGGCACTGCGGCCTCCCGGGATCTGAAAAAAAATACACATATTCATTCATTTCCTCAACACGTATTTAATGCGAACGAAACACGCACGAAACACTGCAAGCGTCAAATAAAAAATGCCTTTGGGTCTGAATGTCTTTGTTTTCCCACGTGCACACAATAGATATCAACACAGTGACCGGATGTTGAATTGATGTGACGTTGTTTGTCTCGTGCTCACAATATGACCAAAAGTTGTTTTTTTTCCCTTACATTTGGTTGCATTTCCAACTTGTAAGTTACAACAGTCACAGTCAAATGATATTACTCGACAGTTGGCATTTTGTGGTAGTGGTCATACCCTTTATTGGTGACGGCACATTTCTTCACGTGTATGTAGCTGCACGGGAAAATTCCCTGCGGCAATAGGAAGGTAAAAAGTACAAATATCAATAGGTAGAAGTAATTTAGATAAGTAGGAAAGCCAAACGAGGAAAATAAATGACGAGTGAATCTTGAGGAAGCAAGGGCAGGGGTCCCTTTCTTACTTTGACGTTTGACTTCCTGCACGAGTATCCTCGGAACCATCCTGAAAAAAAAAGGGACGTTTGAGGTAGTCGAACATCATGAGATGCTCTTTCTCGTTTCCACACTGAGATCATTCCAAACCAAAAAAAAAAAGGAAAATTGTGTCAATTATCACAGGAGATGAAAACAATTCTGAGTGTCGGGGTGGACAATGACGACTTCGTTCAGAACTGAGAGTTACCTTGGCATTTCTCCAGGATGCGAACGCTCTCGCCGAGCTCCAACGTCAACGTGTGAGGAACGCAACTCCGGAAGTTGAAGATGGCTGCGTAGGGAACACAAGGCCGGATGAGGAAAAGCGAAGCTGTGTCCGTGCACGTTTGAGCAGTGACTTTGACTGACTCCATTATTGACCACCTGGGTCACATGATTTCTATGACCTCAGTCGGGAGATTTTCTATTTCACTTTGCCCGTTTTTCAGTTGGTTTGTCTGACTCGCACTTCTGAAGTTGGAGGTGAAATCCAGCTCCACCATTCCTGTATGGAGGCAGCATGTTCTTGTTGAGCTTTCAGGTTGTTTTTTTTTGTTTGTTTGCTTTTTCCGTACTGTACTGTATTACAAATACGTTGGCTTTGTTTTGGGACTCTAAATCAGTGCTCACCAGTCTTCCTTATATTGTTTGGGATGGATGGATTGGTAGATAGAGAGCGAGCTAGATAACTAGATTGATGGCTAGCTAGCTAGCTAGATTGATAGGTAGCTAGGTAGACAGTGAGATAGCTAGCCAGATAGCTATATATACTTTTGCCCATTTGCTTGTGCGAGTCACTCACCTTATATTATTATTGTTATTGTAGCGGCAACTTAGTTTCCTTTTGTCGCTACATTTAAGGTGTTGCTCCATGCCCTAATGTCTTCCTAATGAAGCTTCCATAAACCTGCCATTTTAACAGACTGTAGACAGGACAACTAATGGAGCCCAGATACTTTGATATTCCCAACAAATTTGTTCAAAGTAAAATGGCAATAAAATATCAAATATAAACCAAACTGCTTGCATCTATTCAATTCAAATTATTCAAATAGCAAAATATATAAATTAACCAGATTTTCTTTATGGCTCTAACAGTTATTATTATTACATTTTTTTTAAAAAAAATTTTTTTTTTAGAAAAAGAACCCAAAAGAATAGACACATGTGTCTCACAGCTGAGCTATTTTTAGAACAGGACGGTGGGCACCTCCTATGGCACTTGGGGCTAACTGGTGCCAACCATCCACCTATCGCTGCTGGAAATGGTCTGTGGGAGTGAATGGGAGTGGGAATAATTAATAAAGGCGATTCTGATTCTGATTCTGACTTGTTTGTCCATGATGTGCCCAGCAAAGGCTGCTGAGCAGTTCAGGGTGTAAGCCTCCTCTCACACAAGTTCGCTGGGACCCACGACAGCTCGCTCCTCCAGCCCAATCACCGTTGAGCGATACAAAAGGCAAGGAGGTGTTTCCAGCACAACGATGACAGAGGCATGATGATGATGATGATAACGATGAGGTCATGTGTTGAGCTGTTAAATGATTGAGCAGAACATCTGCATGCTTTGTCTTTTCCATTTGGGTCAGGGTGAGCTGTTGCGACACAAAAGCAGCTCTGCCGGCATCCACTTCTTCAATGGGGGAGGGGGCTGGGGCATTTGATTTACATCTTTTTATATTCTGTCTTTTGTACGTGTAGCATACACACGCACAAACCGAGCTGTTTCACAAAGCGGACATTTGAGCAGGTGTGATGACATCACAAACGAGTGAAAGGCAGGAGGATATTTTGGAATGATTTGATGATTTTTCAGAGGGTGTGTCCAGCAGTTGATGATGTTGTTTGGACAAAAGGGATTAAAGAAGATGAAGCAGAATCCCTGATGGATTAAGATGATGAAGATTAAAGATGACTCCAAATGAACAAAGCAGACCTGCTAAATGTACACACATCTGCTTTCAAACACAAACAAACAGTCAATTATGAACGGTCAACAGGCATTACTTTAAAATTTGGATGCTTTTCCTCTAAAATTGCTCCTTGGGTCCAAAGCTGCTATCCTGAATGCTTGTGCATTAGCTAGCGCAATTCATGAGGTGAAAAAAAGCCTTCCTGCTCAGAATCTGCTCAGCCAAAGAGTGAAAAAAAAACGAGTGAGCGAGTGCTTCAGGCGACTGTTAAAAAAATGTAATCACATCAACTTACTGACCTGGATATGACTGTGTGCGCGCGTGCACGTGTACCCACGTGTGTACATGTCAGTGTGCTAGCTAGCAGAAAGAAAACAGAACAATTGGTGAATTGCTTCTTTTTCTTTGTGTTTTTCCATGTTCTCAAGAACAAAGCTAAGATGTTGGTGTAAACATTCGCTGTAAAAATTTTCACTTGTAACAAGCGACAACATGCACGTGCACGCGCATGGGTAGTGACGGCCCGATGGAGGCGCGCACACGACGAATGTCTGTTCAAGTGGCTTAGCCCAGTGCTCTACTTTCAGGTCGTCTGACCATCTGGACAAAAACGCAAGCACGCGCGTGCGCGCACACATACACACACACACACAAAAACCAAGATGTAAATAGAAACACAAGTAAGAGTAAAACAATCAGGCACAAGTCAGTAAATTGATTGACTAACACGAAGCCGGTGAGCTCGTGGCCATCTTGCCGACAAGGTTGCATAGCCATCAGCCATTTTGCTGTCCAGGACACCACAGGCCAAGCTGACATCATTTTCACATGAAATATTGATCTTGAAAACATTCGAGGTTAAAGATTAATGTGGTACAAAGAACGTCTGGAAGGGAAATATTGATGTTATATAAAAAACATGAAAAGGAAAAATTGGATGAGGCCAAGACGTTTTGTCAAATGTTGAAAGTATAACTCGGCGCACGATAGCTAAATATTTGCGCGCTAATCAGTGTGTTCAAATGCAACCAACTCTCAACCAATAAACAAACAAACAAACGACTTCTCGCTGACCCCCGACTTCACAACGGAAGACACTTTTGTTTCGGAGAATTTGATGTTCCAACGGAAGCGAGACCGTTGCCGTGGCGACAGTGGAACCCGAATGGAACGTCCTGCTGGATTCGTCACACGCGGACATGCACGCGTGCTAAACTTTTCATTGATATGCCGGGCAGCTCATTGGTTGCGATTACTCCCATGATTATTACGGCAGTATTTAAAATTCTTATTTCTGTTTGACACTGTATATGCAGTGACTTAACCTCTCATTTGCATTCACCTCAGTACCGTCCCTCGATCGGGGAGTGACGATGCATTGAGAGAGTGTGAAAAGCTTCTTTTCTTCGCGCTGCTCAATGACTCTCTGCGCTTTCATAAGCGCTAACACAACAAGGACCTTCCAAGTCAGGTTATGAGTGAGTTTTCTGCATTTGTATGGTCACGTGATTAGTCCTTCAGGTGGCAATTGCTCGTCAAAAGATGGAAGAAAATGACGTGACATGAACAAGCATGTTTTTGTTCAAGAAGAAAGATGGACATCGATGGAAATGCTTTACATGTGGTGATATTTTGTCATAACACATTTCAAAGTACACAAACTTTTCCACGCACTTTTGTAACAGCGATTGTGTGCGTGTGGGCGATCCACTCACCCACGCCAAGCTTCTCGTCCTCTGTCAGCGTCCACATGACGTCACAAAGTTCACGCAGACACCGTCTTCATGGAAGCATTAAATGTCACCTGATTACGTCACGTAAAACGTAAGGGGAAAAGCATAAGTGACGAAGACTATGAGATTCCAAGGTAATGCATCATCTTCATCATAAGTATCATGTTATTCGTGGAGCTGTCGTCTTCCCCTTCATCAACATGCACTCATACAGACGACGTGAACGCGCGCAGGGCGTGCGCGCTTTTAAGAGGATGAACGGTAACGGGCCTCTGCGCATGCGCACTACCACAAGTAGCGCACGATCAACGAGTGCGCGCGCTCACGGTTTGAAATTGGATCAAAGACAGTTCAAAACCAAAGCACCGAATGCAAAACCGACTTTTGTGATTTCCCAAGGGGCATTTTCATATCATAGCAATGCATCGAGTTGATTTACAGTTCGCTTGTTTTTGCGACCATGCGTATGTGACAATGCGATGATGAAAAGATGATTTTCCTCATTCTTGATCTACCCACGATACCTCGAATTGGCGTGAGGCGCCACCTGCTGGACGTCACCAAGAGACCGCACGGGGTCTGTTACGTCACATGCGTAAATTGAACCAGCTGACTCAAGCCTCAGACAAATTAAGGCAAGAAAGTTGGTGGTTGGCTGCTTGTTACTCACACGGAGCGTGTCGGACGCTCTCATACCGACCCTTGCCCGGCCACAAAAGTAGCGACCCATTTAGGTGATTCTGGAGTGGTAACTTTTTTGTTCGTTTTAGGAAGTAGGATGTGGTGTGGTCACCTTGGGACAGGATTGTGACTTAATTCATCCGTTATCTTAACTGCTTATTCTCACAAGGGTCGTGGCATACTGGAGCCTGTTCCATCTGACTATGGGCAGTAGGCAGGGTACACCCTGTACTGGTTGCCGGCCAATCGGAGGGCACACCTAGGCAAACAAGCATTCGCACTCACAATCACACTTATAAGGACAATATAAAGTGTTCAATTAACCTACTTTGCATAGTTTTGGAATGTGGGAGGAAAACACCACACCCGGAGAACACCCATACAGACAGAGGGACAACATGCAAACTCCACACCTCTGTATTTTGAGGCGTACGTGGTAACCAGTCTACAGCATGCCGCCTTGGCATCATTCATCCATCCATCCATTTTCCGAACCGCTTGATCCTCACTAGGGTCACGGGGGGTGCCGGAGCCTATCCCAGCTGTCTTCGGGCAGTAGGCGGGGGACACCCTGAATTGGTTGCCAGCCATTCGCAGGGCACACAGAGACGAACAACCATCCACGCGCATACTCATACCTAGGGACAATTTAGAGTGCACAATCAGCCTGCCATGCATGTTTTTGGAACGTGGGAGGAAACCGGAGCACCCGGAGAAAACTCACGTAGGCCCGGGGAGAACATGCAAACTCCACACAGGGAGGCCGGAGCTGGATTTGAACCCGGTACCTCAGCACTGTGAAGCCGACGTGCTAACCACTGGACTACCGGGCCGCCCCTGGCACCATTCAATCTTGGCAAAATGGGTCAGCCAGGACAAGACTGTGACTTTCTTGGGGCTCATTTCAGAGCCAAGGTTGACCATTGTTTCTTATCAATTTCTTGTAAAAGTTAATATGTTAAAGATCAAACACAATTTGGGAAAACAAAATCCCTGCGTGAGGTGCTGCCCCTGCCACCCAATCCTCGGATGAGCGCAAAAAGATGGATGGATGCCTCTCTAGCTTTTCCTGTTTACGAAACTTTAACACCACAATTGAAAACCAAGCACTTTATTGAGTGTTTTGCGATGAAAATTGTTGACCTTTGACATGAGCTGCCACTGGACTCCTGTGCCTATACAAAGTTCTGCACCATTCATACTAGTGCGTTTTCCATTTATCCGCATATAGCGTCGCGGCCACTCCGTGGAGGAATACGGCAGCGAGGATGAGTAAGGTACTGGACACTGGGCCGAAGGACAAGACGGCGCCCACAGCGTAGCTTAAGATAAGAAGCAGGATGGTCCTGTAGCTGGCCAGCGGACGCAAGCTGACACGAGGTCGCCGCTTCCGGTCCCAGAACTGAGGGGACGCAGGACTGCTCGCCAGGACCGTGTCGGGATCGGGACCTGTCAGGTAGTGACGACCCAGTCGACCGGCGAAATCCGTCCGCGAGCACAGCTCGGTAAAGTGGCTTTCAAACTGAGGACGCAGACCACACCCGCCTGGTTAGATGTGCAATCGCCCGTCGGCCCAGACTCTGGACTTTTGTGTGACATTTTACTTGGGTGTTGAGCAGCGACGACATCCGGTACAAGAACCTGACCAGCAGTGCATTCTCGTAGCTCCTGATTGGCTGCAGCTCCGGGTCGCCTTGGTACTGAATGTCGAACCTCCGCAGTCCGTTGATAATCTGCACAAGAGCGCGATGGTTTATGACGGCCAGCGCTGGGACCAAGTCAATGACGGCACATGCAAATCACTCTGTCGTCATCGTCTCATTTCCAGCATGTCACAAATTACTGTGGGGAGGAAATCCAGCAAGTCCTGCAAGTTTTGCTCAGCCATGGCACATTAGGCACTTTGCACTCGCTCTACCCTTGTGCAAAGATGGCCACGTTCTGATTCTGACATAATAATAATAATAATAATAATACATTTCATTTAAAAGCGCCTTTCAAAACACTCAAGGACACTTTACAATCAAAACAAGAACAATACAAGTGCTGTTGCATTTCCAAACCATTCTCCGTATTTTCTAGTACAATAAAGGGTCAATTGAGCATTTTTGTCATTAAGTATTCACAACTTGAGGAAGATTAACTGAACCAAGTGACAAAAGGTGTGAATGACAGGATGGTGTCAATCACTTGTGCGGAAGTGAGCACACCCCCAGACTTATTTCCTCATGCGGATTATATAGCTCCGTTCAGAAACAAAAATTCCAGAAGGAATTGGATGGCTCTCGAACTGAAACGTACAGTATGTAACTAACCGCCGTGTTTTACAGCCTCTGGCCACCGCGAGGCTTCAAAGACGCGCCGCCGCATTTGTCCTCCCTGCTTGACTGCTGGGTGCGCTGACAGCTAGCCAAGCATAAAGTGCTGCCAGGAGCGTCTCTTGAAGACGCACATCACAATGTGACACACACACACACAGTCTATACGGGTACTTAGAATTTTGTAGCCCGATCACATTTGATACCGACAGTGAGCAGGAAATGTCGGGACATTAGTGCAAATGATGTGGGAGCTGCGTTGCCAATGTGACACTGTTTTGTTGTTACAGAGACAAAGTAACGCATTACTGAAATATATAACACGTGATGTAATCAGCAGGTGTGCGGGTCACCGAGGCAATTTTTTGCAGCCCAATCACAAGCTCGGATGATCGGCGATCGAGTTAAGGGGGATGCTGACCCACGCTAGCCGGCCTGAATGTAGGACTTTCCTCGACAACGCAAGTTGGATGTGGTAGATCCGGCGTCTCTTATCTTTGACTTGTACACCTCACATGTTGCCATTCGGCTTTCCCCGACTCGACCAAAAGTACTTCAAGTTGCGGTCAAGTCTCATGAAAATCATTCAAAGTCTAGCAGTCCTAAAAGGCGCCACTTGAGTCTCACTGGAGTAAAGGGATACGATTGGAGTCATCCACGATGGGTGCGGATCGGATTAAAAAGAAAAACGACTGAAAGGCTCAAGTTTGCACCTGCATCCTTCCCAAGTCAGTGAGGACCAGGCCGCGCTCTCCCACGACGCAATCGGGCAGCTGCTTCGACTCGCCGTCATCCTGAGAGGACGTCACGTTGGCCATGAGCTGAGTCAACTGACCCTGGTTGAGCTGCAAGACAAGAAAAGCAGAAGATGGAGAGGCAAAGCAGCCTTCGGGGGGCCCGCCGAGACCCTTTTTACACACGCGACAGCCTTTCAATCACAGTCTGTTTTGGTGCTGCTGCTAAGGACAAAGACAGCCTGAAGCAGACAGGACTGACCCGAGTCTTCTGCACGCCCCTCCCCAGCCTTGAGGAAGGCAAGACAATCAACCATTGGACGGACCTTGAAGATGGTGCACAAGTTCTCCAGCGCTCTGTCCAGGAACTCGTGAGTCTTCCTCAGACACTCGGTGCTCTCGTCTGACTCGAGGCCGTAAAGCCCGTTGTTGGAATCCGAAGAAGGCGCGGTCAACCAGGACAGGAAAGACTTGCTGGCCGCCGCTTGGCTGGAGCGGTCCGAAATCCGTTTGGCCGTCTGTCTGGCTTGTGCGACCACCTGGATCAATTTCACCACCTGACAAACACTAGTGTGACCCCTGGAGCCAAAGGCACAGTACTAACGGAGCGAAATAAGGAATACGACGGCGCCTCACCACAGCCCGAAGCTCTGAGCCAAACATCTGCTTGTACTGGCAGTCCTGGCCTTCCAAGGCGTACACGTGACTCTTGACCCGGAACACGGCATCTGTGGCGGTGCGTTGCCGTGACGACAGGAAGCTGCCTCCGTGGCCGGGCGTCAGGTAGCCTCGCGGCTGCCGGTGATGGGGGACCAGCTCCGGCTCCAGGAACAGCTGTTCGGCTGCAAAAGTTCGCATCTGTCAAAGAAGCTCATACAGTGAGCCCCGCCCACACACCCTGGATATTGGTTTTGTATCATTTTAGACAGATTCATCCACTATATCTCACCCACGGATAATCATATCGGAATCAGCAGCATAAAACCCTGATTGGAAGGTGGCTAGTTTAACCCTGGCGAAACCACTGGGTCAAATTTGGCCCCTATAAATTCTGCTACTCAAATGCAACCCTTAAATCCCAAAGGGTCAAATTTGGTCCTAATCCTAAATTAGGATTAAAGCATTGAATATTTGAAAAAATATATATTTTGGTGTTCAGTGAACATATAGCAGTCATTTAATGTATACAGTGATCCCTTGCACGCATGTGTGTGTTAGTGCGCTCTGCTGAAGCGCGAACCCCACGTGGGGCACGTGTGCTCGCAGGTGTGTGTAAGTGTGTGGCTGAGAGAGACAGAGAGAGAGAGCGAGAGAAGGCTTATAAGAAAAAAAAGCAATGCTCTTCCATCCTTAATTGTCCAATCATCCTTAATTGTCTAATCATTAACAGGTCATCGGCTGCATGCCTCGGGATCGCTGGCCTGTATGTGCTGTATGTGAAACACACAGCACATTTGAAATTTCGTCCCTTTCACATTTTTTGGCTTTTTAAAAAAATAAATCCTACTTCACGGATTTCACTTATCACTGGTTCTTTTTGGAACATAACCCCCGCGATAAACGAGGGATTACTGTAATTCATCATTTTCCAAAGAAGAAAAGGGTTCTTGGGTTCTCCAGGGTAAAATGTTGGCACTCATCTTACCCTTGTGTATCATGTCTGCAAGGTCGGACTGAGAGAAGACTTTGGCCACCCGGAAGAGCATCAGCGCGTTCTTGGCATTGACCAGGTCCATGCGCACGGCTCTGTTGAGGAACACTTGGAAGAGCTTGGTGTAAACCAGCAGGTTCTCCTGAACAAACGACTCCCTGCCAGTTTGACACAAGCAAGCCGCCGGTTAGCGTCGGCCGAGACGCAGATACGCAAGCAACGCCGGCCGGTCACGTGACCCACCATCTCTCAGGGTCGCTTCTGGCGCTGCCGCCGTCTGCCTGCGCGTTGGCCGTCTTGTCGTCAGCGTACCTCCACGGCTGGATGAAGCTCAGCCACGTCTCCAGCACCTATCGCCGCCGCCACAATGAGGTCAGCAGCCGCGCCGGGAAGCTCATAGCATCGACTTTGGAGACGTACCGCTCGGAAGGAGGCGTCCAGAGGCCAGTGGCCGAAGCAGTGCTGCAGGAACAAGAACAGCTTCTGCTGCACGAAGCGCTGGAGCACAACTCTGCAGAGACACGACACACTCTGTAATGTGAGACAGGCCATCCGCCTGACAGCAGGAAATGACTTGGATTGATTTGACTCTCACGAAAGAAGTGGCTCAGCTTTGCCTAGCAATTGACATATCTGTTAAGTTCTTCTCCAAACACACCAAGCTAACCCTCCCTGCTGATCTTAGGATAGCGGGCTGCGTTTGTGACGGCGTCATCAGTAACCCAAGTACCTGTGCCATCGTGGTCAACGCCGACACCCAAGAAGTGCTTGGCGTTGGCTTGCCGACCCCCCAAAATGGATTGCGGTCGAAGACCTCAACATGCATCGGCGTGTGCAAGCAAGCTGACCTCTTAAACTCCTCCAGGGGGCTGGCGTGGGTGTGCGAGTGGGTGGGGGAAACAGACGCCTGCTCCGGCTTCAGGCTGTTGGAGAAGGCGTGCAGATGTTTGACCAGCAGACGCACGGCCAAGACGTGTTCCTCGCTCGGGCTGAATGGTTCCTGCAACGGCGGCAAAGTCAAGCGGCGCTCCGTGACACCCGCCGACCCTTCGCAAGCAGCCAATCGCGATGTCTTTCGGCCCTCTGCAGCCAATCAAGCAGCAAAGGCCGTGTGGTGCCCTGGGGAACTGAGGTCCCACGCAATCCAATTTTGGGGAGGAACAGCTGGCCCAGGCTTGCACCATTTTCCAATCTGACCCCCAAAACACTCCAAAAATGTAGTCTGGCTTCGCTTTGTGTGGAATTCAAATACAAGGCAACAAAAGACATGGGGGGGCTTCCTTCAAGGCAGGACCTCAGAGCCCCATGACCGGCCGCAGCGTCTCTTAAGATCAAATGCCAAACCCAAGTCTGTACTCACTCCAAGTTCCGAATGGATGCGGACGATGCATTTCGCACATTTTGTGTCTCACACACACAACAGCAGTCAAATCAACGCGCAAGCAAATCAAAGCACACTGAAGCCAGGAACGGGTGTCCCTGCAAGAGTACTTGGTGGGAGGAGCTGGAGGTCCCATGGGAAAGAAACAAGGCCATGAAGTACCTTGAGCAGGACCTTCGGGTCTCCACCAAGTACCCCTGAGCGTGGCAGGCGGGGGGTGAGCAAGAAGGTTTAAGTACTTGGTAGGTGTGGAGGGTCCCTGAGCCTGGTGGGATGTGTGGTTGGCACGGCATGCTGGACATACTGAGGCGGTACTGGAGCAGCGCCAGCTGTTGACCCGTAAACCACCAGGGGGGGGGGGGGGAGGTTTAAGGAGGAAAGTACAGAGATCGACCAGAGGAGAAAAGGAAGAGGAGGTCAGGGTGGAAGGTGAAATTCAGAGAAGAACAAAAAGAAGCCAACAACAGATGAAAAATACAACAAGAGGAAGAACAGAGGAGATAATCAAATATCGACTCAAACACATTCTTCTTGTTTTTCCATCCAAAACACAAGGGATGACAATGTCAATGATTCCCTCATCTCTTGTGTTTCAACTCTCAGCAGACGCTCTGAGAACAACTAGCGGAGCACTAAAATGACACAAGGCGGGAGAATTATTACGTACATTCATTGTCACAAAGGAAAGACGACATACTCGCGGCGTTTCGATCACGCCGGCCTTCACAAAGTCTCACTGTGACTTTCAATCGACATCTGCGAGGCTGCCCACTAAAGTCCTCAAGAAATCTTCAGGAATATTGTCTGTATCTTATTGCATTGTTTCTATATCACCATTCAGGACTCTTTCATGATGTCCAGATGTTCTTTTGTTTTTGGGTTCGTAGGCACCCGTTTGTTGTCGGAAGAAGGCGCAGTGTGACTTCAGGCTGACCTTTGAACTACACGGCGCAGTGTGAGGATCAACATGCGGGAAGCGAAGCAGCTAGACGGTAACATCAGGACACGGGAGGGCCGAGAATACCGATGTGCCCGTGCTCCCGGCGACATGAGGTCATCAGCAGCACGCACGCACGCACACACATGCGTACACACACACACGCGCGCGCGCGCCAAAGTGATGAGTCAATTTTGGTGTGCCTAAAGCTGCTTCAAAGGTGGTTATGACGAGTGAGGGCGGGTGAGGACGAGCGAGGGCAGGCAAAGCGGATGAGCAATCCATCGGTAAACTGGGGGGCTCAGAGTTGTGGGCTTTGGGGTTGCCAGATCCTATTTGCTGCTCTTACCTTCACCTGAGGAGACTGCAGTTTCTGGTACATCTCTAAAGAGTAGTGATGCAGCCACACCTCCACAAGCATCTGTCGCACGCACACGCACACCGATATTTGAAAGAGTCCCTTTTATTCAGTCATTGCTTTCAGCGAAGGCAAGGCACCTGCAGCAGCGTTTCGGACCTCCAGATTTCCTGGGCGGCGGGGTCGGCGTTGACGGACGGCTGATGAAAGATGTGATGCTTCAGCAGACTGGGACTGTGGAGGCCGTAACCTGCCAATGAGATGTTGGACGACCTGCGCGGGCATTCGGTAGATGAGTTTCCGCGACGACGTTGACATTTGGCAACATTGACACAGGTTGTGAAATGGTCGGTTGCATAACACGACGACGGGCGAGGATGAGCGGTATGCAGGTAATCTGCCCGTCGGCGCGCGGGTACCTTGGAGTAGGTGCGCTGACGGAGCCCCTGTTGTCAGAAAACGGGGACGGGGGCACACTTCCTTCGGTAGGCAGGAAGTACTTGAGGTACATGTCCACCAGTACGAAGTAGGCGCTGTCAGTGGTGCCGCCGTGTTGGCCCACAGGCAAGCTCTGGAACATCATTTAATCTCATCACAACTGTGAATGTGCGCTCATGCATGCATGATGAACGCTTCTCTCACCTTTGGCGTAATGAGACAGGAGGCAAAGTAGAACATGAAGAACTCAAAAGGATCTGCACCACGTTGAGGAAAAAGTTCAGCCAGCATTTGTGAGAGTTGATCCCAGTGCCAAATGTGTCAAGCGCCCGGCCGGGTAAGGCGTGAAGGATACTCAGTGCCATGTTGAGAGTCAGCATGCCAGACATGGGAAAGTGAGGCCGGTTGTGAAAAAGCGGACAGTCAGGAAGGACGCCTTCCTGGATGGACGTCTTGACCGGCGCCTGCACGTGAAAGCGTACAACAGAGCACGCCAAATCCATCAAGTGATCCATTCCAAATAAACTTGAATAATCGCCCAAGACTCCAACAAGCGGCAACGACAAGGCCGTCTTACCGGCAGATAATTGACAGGCACTTCATATTTGTACTCTTCTGCTTGAAGTTTGTAAACCAGTTTCATCATGGACCCACTGATGAAGACAAATAGAGGCTCTTCATTTTGTTTTTGCAGAAATGCACACATCGCTGTCATGTGCAATGAGTCACCTGGGCTCCAGGAAGTCCACCACCAGTGCAAAGTCGCTGCATCGCGAATGGAGAAGGCGAAGGTTCCATCCTCCCAGGACGCCGTCCAGGCTTCCGAAGACGCTCTCCACTAACCACGAGAAGATGGCGTGCAGCTCCTGAAGCGGCCAGCAAAACAATGCTCGCTCAATTGATTCTTTTATAATGACACATTTTTGCTTGATGGCGAATGGAAAAACACTGCGGGGATTAGCATATGTGTTTTGGGGGGCTTTTTCGTAGGTTTGACTTCCAAATATGCTAGGCACTGCATTTGGTTTTCACTGTCATTTGTAACCAGACACACGAGGAGAGCACTGTTGCAGGTCTTTGGGCAGGACAACTCTTCCAACCACCTCCTTCCACTCTTTCCTTCACTTTCTTTCGTTCGGCAAGCTTTGGAGGCTTCCCTGACTTTCTTTACTCTCCTTTGATTGAAAATAACATCCAAAGCAATTTGGCATTTGGACTCCTTTTTGTTGATGCCAACAGTAGTTTGCAATTATTTTGTCTTGCCTGGCAGGGAGCAGCAATGTGAACAGCAACCATAGCATATCATCATTCCAGAATGCAGTGCGCATGCAAAAACATGGCAGCAGATATGCAAATGTAGTTTTGACAAAAAAGATTAAACAATTTTAGTAAGTTTGGAAAAACCCTTATGTGTGTACTCCAGGGGAACAGGTGATCTTGGGAATACCAAACAACAGGCTTGACAAATGTACCATAAATTGTGAAGATTCCATGTTGAGTGTTTTTGCGCTTGTACCTTTGCGTGATAGTCATCAATGATCTTGTTGAGATCCTGGCATCGCTGAGCCAAAGTTTTGTTGGGTGAGTCCACTTTAAGGTTGGCCTGAAAGCACCACACATGTCTTAATTTCTTACAATCAATCGATCAGACAATCTGACGATCAATCGGACCTCACCAGGAGAAAGCCAGGATGCTGTAAGCTTGGAGCTGCCATCAAAAAGCAGCTGGCAGCCCAATTCGTCCTCCAAAGTCTTCGCTCCTGAGCCAAACGCACAGCACAGTCAGACAGTGACTGGTCGCCGGGGAATGTCAGTTTTTCAGTGAGACAATGACTGGACGCCGAGTTTTGAGTTAAACATGAAGAGTAACATGTTTTGGAACGTGGGGCGCAAAGTGCACCAAAAAACAAAAAACGGCGCCCAGATTCGAACTCGCAAATGCAGAGCTATGAGCCAGATATGCTAACCACTCCCACTGCGCTGAAGCCTTCATGATAATTTCAGCACATTTAACCAAAACATTTTTGACAGTTTCAATGGTCACTCATCAGAAGTGCTAGCGGACGTAAATAAGTCACTTTCTTTTTACTTGATTTAAGTCAGCAAAGTAGCTATCAGTGATTAGCATCAGACACTGGGTATCAAGCTTAGAAAACGAAACGAACACATAATTGTTGAGCTCATCAAACAGTTGAACGTTGTCCCGGTGACCAACCTTTCGTGCGCCTTCACAGATGAAAAAAAAAAACGTTGGATAAACTTTTTTTAGTCGTGTTTTCACGTCAAACAACAGTTTCCCCCCCGCCACAGCCTTCGTCTTCTTCTTCGTCGTCGTCTTCTTCACTTCAGGTTGCAAATGAGTTTGAAGTGGAGTAGCGCCCCCTGTCAAGCGTAGGATGGACAGCGCGCTGTAGCATCCCAGCAGAGCTACGTGCCTACGTGGTGGCCATATTGGCGGGGGCGACGTTCTCAAAGGTCATGCAATGGTATTGATATTAAGCAAACCATAACTTGCTGCAAACATAGTCTACGTTTGGAAACTAACCAGAGGGGAGCACGCTTCGCTTCTCCAAACTCACCACTCCCAGAGAAGGGTGTCAGAGTGAATTTTCGAATGCACCGTGTGGGAGGGTCTATGCACAACTTCTTTTTGATTGGTGCTTGTTTTGGGCGCCTTGGAAAATCCAGTGACGCCCGTGCACTATTCAAGTAGTCATGGTAGTTTCGGAGAGGCAAAGTTATCGTACAGGCCTCACGCTCCATTTTTCTTCCAAAAATCCAAATCATGGAATTGGTGCAAATGTTCTCAACGACAAGAGCAGAAGAAGAGAAATATGCTTATTTAAATGGAATGTTGGCAGCTGAGTATACTATTGGATTCCTGGAACGTGGAAGTGTAAGAACGTATGCCTGTCAATTCTGTCCATGGAGGACGTGAAAGGTGCATTCATTATTGGATTTGTAACAATAGTTATCCTGCTGTTTGGAGCTGTCAGTTTCCTGATTTATCACAAAATTCAGAAGACAGAGTCATTTTTTATTGAAAATAGGCAAGCTCCTTATTCTCCTGTAACTCACATTCCTGTTTAAGAGGCAGGGAGGTATCTCCTACACATACACGTTATGATTAATTATACATTACATTACAAAACCTGATCATCAGCGCCTTTTGGTTGCACCACCGACTCCTATTCTCCCCCCAGTGACAGTCCAAATACTCAAACCGTAATCAGTCAGCCCACTGCATTCTGTCTCCCTCTGTTGGTTATTGTATTTTTTCTGTTGTACTTGAAAGAGAATTTTGTTGCTGTGTATTTGTGCATGTGCAATGACAATTAAGACATTCCATTCAATTCCTAGGAAATCACCATGTTCCATCACTGGTGAGGTATTTTTGGACAAGGCCTGCTGGCTACTCATGTGGTCTTTGGAGGCTGCCTGGTCCCAGTGGGCATCACGTTGGTGATCCCTGCTCTGGATCATACGCGTGTTTGTCCATGATGCGGCAAGTGGTCTCAAACGGTTGCGTGAGGCAATTGGTTCCTCCTGACACGAGCTTTGCTGCTTCCATGTTTTAGCTTGAAGGTGAAAACTTTGTGCTGCCGCCGTTTGTCTCGGAACCACAGCTGCTCGCAGTAGCGCTCAGCCACCTTCTGCTCTTTGGTGCTGGCTGGCCACGTTGCTGGGAGGCTCTGGGTGGAAGCGGGGCCCTGGGTGGGGTGGAGAACACTTGCGGGGATGACATGGAGGCGGAAGCGACTGACTATGCGGACATATTTGCCTTCGCCGCTTTTGCAAGTGTAGATGCCGTCGTCGACCAGTTGGAGGCGCTGGAGCAGCAAACCTCCGTTGGTGCGCACAAGTCGCTCGTCCTTGCTAACTGGAAGCTGAGGAAAAAAAGGAGACCCTTCGTAAAGTCTACCGGTGTGGGTATGAAGGAAAAATGTGAGTGTTTTATCAGGAAAAACAGCCTCCAAATGTGTTTTTGGTTACAGTGGTTGTATTATAGCAAGCCTATAATAGCTCATGGAACCTATTTGTCGAGACGGCATGATAGCAGATACCATCCATCCATCCATCCATTTTCCGAACCGCTTTATCCTCACTAGGGTCGCGGGGGGTGCCGGAGCCTATCCCAGCTGTCTTCGGGCAGTCGGCGGGGGACACCCTGAATTGGTCGCCAGCCAATCGCAGGGCACACAGAGACGAACAACCATCCACGCTCACACTCATACCTAGGGACAATTTAGAGTGCACAATCAGCCTGCCATGCATGTTTTTGGAATGTGGGAGGAAACCGGAGCACCCGGAGAAAACCCACGCAGGCCCGGGGAGAACATGCAAACTCCACACAGGGAAGCCGGAGCTGGATTTGATGCGGGTTAGGTTACATCCTTTCCGTCTAACTAACTAACTAACTAACTAACTAACTAACTAACTAACTAACTAACTAACTAACTAACTAAATAAATAAATATCCTAGTCTGGATGCCACGTTCACGGCTATCTAACTGGCTGAGTGAATCTCAGGATGTCTCACTGAGCCAGCGGCTCTGACACGCTTCCTTACGGCCAGCCTGGCCAGAAAAGACAGATTTACATTCATTAACTGATGAAGCGATGACAATAGCTTCGAACTGGCAGTGGCAGGCTACATTAAATTAGCCTCGTGTTGGAGATGGTTGACTTTCTGCCAATGTACATGAGTAAGCTTTGTTTGTCTGTTTGAAATATTGCACTTTGTGATCTTGTTTTTGAGCTGTGAAATGAACGCGGACTTTGGACGCTTTCTGTCTCTCTTACTCACTCATTACTCCTGGCTCGGCACCATTGCATCCACTTATTTGTGCAACGTGTCTGCGTTAACATTAGCCTGTGTGGAAAAACTATCATTGCAAAGTTTTCAGGGCGAGACTTTACTATGACGTTTTTTGTTTTGTTTTTTGGTCATGGAATTTTTTTAATTTCTTTTTTTCACCGCTAATTGTATTGTTCTAGGCTGAGCAAGCACAGACACGAAAGACAAAAAAAATGCAATGATGCAAATTCATAAATGTGCGCGCTTCCCTGTGTGCACATTTTGTTGAACTCACATGATGGCGCTCATTCCTCCGTTGCAGCGTCCACGACAGCGCCGCCTGTGGAGAGCGATGAAAGCACTCCAGGAAGGACGCGTTTCCCTCCATGCCGTACATCACCTTCACGTCACCCAAAACTCAAGCACAAACACGTCAGCCGGATTCAAGACCACGTCATAGTGCAGCTTCATGTGGAAAATAAATCGTCTGAATAATAATACACAACTTTCAATTATTGTAGTAAGTTAGATTGATTGGGCACTCTAATGTTTAGTGTGGGCGCGCAACTGGCAACCAATACAATCATCTGTGATGGATGGATAATAATACAACTTTCAATTATTGACTCCAGGACAACGACTCGCCATACGCTGGGTCATGCCCCCGTGAACTCCTGACATGCACGCACGCACGCACGCACGCACGCACGCACGCACGCACGCACACACACACACACACACACACACACACGCGCGCACACACACACACATCGGAAAGTTGGCAAAAAAGGAGCTGAGGGCACGCGCTCATCCAAGATGGACTGATGCAAAGTGAAAAAGTGTTTTGTAGATGTCATGTTGTCCGCTCAGTACGTCTGTTGATTAGGAGCACTTGTGGCTTTTTAGGATAAAGAGTCTATAGAGGCCTTACAAAGTTTCTATATTCAGCATAGACACCAAATCACTATTTTGTCATCACTGACAACAGTCAAACCTCAATTTTCGTCCATAATCCGTTCCAGAAGGCTGTTCGAAAACCGAAATTGTTCGAAAACCGAAACCACGCTCTTTTGAAAATAAAAATGTTTACTGAACACGTCTGCTCACAATGGAAAGCAACACGAGGAAGCGTGACTTCCTCGTGTAAGGAAGGCGAGAAGAGTCAAATGGTGCATTCAAGTGCGCGCTCAGTTTGTTCGAGAACCGAAATTTGTTCGTCATCCGAGGCATACAAAACTCGACATTTTTGGTTGAAAACCGAATTGGTCGAGAACCGAGACGTCCGAAAAACGAGGTTTGACTGTACTTCTAAAATCAAGCTCCTGTCCTTTGGTAGCCATGTTGTTAGTGTAAGCAGTACACATCAGCAAGGGAGGACACACTTTCAGATAAATAAGTAATAAATGGTGTTGCCAGATCCACTGGAAGTATAAAACAAACGTGTCATCCAGCTCTCGTTCACGGCGACTTTGACAACAGAATCTGTCACGGAGCAGGGCGTTTTCCCTAAGCCGGGTCGGCACGTACCTGCGGCCGGAGACAAAGTGTGGCGAGCACGTCTGCCCGTCCCAGGCGCAGTACGGATCCCCAGACAAACGGCACTCGCTGCAGTCGGCGTACAAGTGGCACCTGTGGAAGGACAGCTGGGCCACGCCTCCTTCGCTGGACACGTACAGCTGTTGCTGGGATGGAAAACAAAAGCACCTCATAACTGATTTTAACGTGCCTACGACTTCCGCAAATAAGACATGAGCAATTCAGTCTTCATTGCTGTATAATAGTGCTGCATGGACTGAAAAATGTTTTACATTTGAAACATTGGGACATAAAGTCAAAAAGAAAAAGGTGTGCTTGTACAATAGTCTATTTTAACAAGAAAATCAAAACGGGTTTCAGAATGTTTTGGTGGTACACAATGGGGAAACATTCCCAGTGCAGGCGTTCACATTTAAGGAGCAAGTGATGCCAAAAATTCATCTTGACAAAGCCTACTTGGAATGGATGACTGCTGTTTGGAATTGCAATCAATGAAATGTGGGGGAAATGCGAGAAGCGGACCTACTTTCTTGCTGGAGATTTTCATTTGGCGGATGGCAACTCCACTCTGGAAAGCAAACGTGTTCAAATTGATACAAATGAAAATGAATCAAAAGGTCAAAACAGTGATTGGCAGCAAATCAAGATGTGGAATACATCCATTTAGGAACGACACACACGTATAGACAAGTGCCTGTACTTCCAAGTTGGTTTGTTTTGTGACCAATCCTAATCCGAACAATGCTGCAGGAACATGGGCACATGATTGAATACAAAAACATCCCTTTTACTTTGTAAAAACACACAAATAGCGACAGTAACAACACCATTTCATCAAATTTCAAATAAACAGTTAATCGGTCACAATTATTTTTTTGCGGTGTGCATGCCTCCGCCACCAGAGGGCAGTATGACAGTCTAACAGTCTAGTAAGTCAAACCTCGGTTTTCGAACGTGTCGGTTCTCGACCAATTCGGTTTTCGACCAAAAATTTAGATTTTTTTTTATGCCTCGGATGGCGAACAAATTTCGGTTCTCGAACAAACTGAGCGCACTTGAATGCACCATTTCACTCCTCTTGCCTTCCTTACATGAGGAAGGTGACGCTTCCTCAGGTAGACGAGGAAGTGATGCTTTCTCGTGTTGCTTTCCATTGTGAGCAGACGTGTTCAGTAAACGTTTTTATTTTGAAAAGAGCGTGGTTTCGGTTTTCGAACAATTTCGGTTTTCGAACAGCCTTCTGGAACGGATTATGGACGAAAACCGAGGTTTGACTGTATCAATGGTTTTGCCAGCCAACTGACTAGTAGTTGTGGTCTCTCAAGAGACTCTCAGCGCACATCTTGCCTTGCTGTTCACTTGCGACTTTCCCATGCTGGAATTTCAAGTTATCACATCCTGACATGGGTCGTGCAAAAACAGCATTGATGGCACGTTTTCCTTGAGGAAAAATAGACATTTGCAAAGTCACCTGGAAGACACTGAGTTCTTCCAGAAGAATCTCTTCCGTCATTGAGGCCACGACCTTCAGCACCTTGCCGTCATCTGCAGGACACGCAAACAAATAAATGAGAAGACATTCATTTTTGTTGACAGGCCTCACCACAAAGTGGGTGCACAAGCGTCAGCCGTCATCAGCCGCTACTTCGAACTTGCCTGCAAAAAGTCCGAAACCAAAACCAACCGCGCGGAAAGTCCACTGAAACTTGCGGCGGTGACTTGGTGCATTCTTTGTATGAAGAGATTTAAAATACAGTTCCGTGCTAGCTTGAGCGCCACAACAAATCATTTTGTCTACTGTTTCGCTATTGTTGAGTTAGGAACGAGCCGTTTGAGCGAAATGAAAATCGATGCCGGCATGTGTGAATCTCTGGCATGTGGGCAAGGAGAATGAAGGTAGCACAATGCAAAATGTGATGTCGCCTTTTGGAAGTGAGATACGGACCTGTTCCTAGGAATAAGACGTCAGTGGTTCGCCCCTCTATGTCCAGTCTGTCCACAAGCAGACTGGTCAGCAGGTACGACACGTTGACGCGCGTGAAGACCGGTCGCCCGCCCACAGGCAGGACGGCTTCCCACATCAGTTGGTGCCGCCGCATGAAGTTCACCACTTCATCAGGGAAATCCTCAGTGGACTCGTGCAGAGCGTCATACGTCTCGCTGGGACACTGCAGGACCAGTCAGAAACCGCTCAAATTCTTCAGAAGAGTATTCAGAGACCAGTCAAATTCACTGGAAACAAGTCTTGGACAGTGACTCATTCAAGACGAGTCAGAGCACTCAAGCTTTTTTATCTGGGTAGGATAGCGGATGCTAAATGTTCTCGGCATTATCATCACCTAGCTCGGGGGTCGGCAACAAGCGGCTCCAGAGCCGCATGCGGCTCTTTAGCGACATCTAGTGGCTCCCTGAAGCTTGATAAAAAATGTTTGAAAATGGAAAAAGATTTTGATAGGAGGCTAACATAGCTCAAATAGATATAGATAAATGTTGCAGCTCCGAAAAAGGAGAGCTGTGGTGTTGGTTTTTTAAAACGGACACTTTATTTATGCTTTTAACAGCCTCGACAAACACAGACACGTCTGAGTCCACCCCGTGCCTTCTCTCTTCTCGTTAAACTCAAGAGGCATTCAAAGACAGCCTGGGAAAAACGGAAATTCATGATCACCCTTTACTGACACTAAGAAAAGCGAAAATAATGCACCAAAACAAAAAAATAAAGCGAGGAAATCACAAAATAAATTCTATGGGGGCGTTTGTGAACACACAACAAAGGAATGAATAACATAACAATTCTGAGACAGTTCAGTCTCCTACATACATACAGCATGTGTTTCCTTCATTGTAAGTTTTATAGAAGGCTTTTATTTTTCTGCGGCTCCAGACATATTTGTTTTTTGTTTTTTTTTGTCCTATATGGCTCTTTCAACATTTTGGGTTGCCGACCCCTGACCTAGCTTACATAAACGCTACACTTTGGGCATGCGGTCTAATATTGACCTTTGACCATATATTTCCTCCTCCCAAAATAATATGTTGAGAGTAACTCACAGCCCCAGGTCTGGGGTAGGGTATGCGGCCTTTGAACTCCACCCAGCGATGATCGGGGCTGTCCTGGTGTGCGAACGGACCGTTGAAGGACGCGCGAATGCTTGCCATGGAGAAGGCGCACACGGCGGAGCCTGCCAACAGAGAGCTGAGGGTGAAAGAAAAGCGCCAGTGCCACCGTAGTTCTTTTCTGGCATGAAAATGAAAATTGGCGTGAGGCTGACCTGGAGGTCCGGAAAAGGCCGTAGATGACGGGGTTCTGAGGGTCTTTTGTCTCCAACACAAAGACGTCCTCTGAAGGAAGAAAAGCAGCAAGTCTACATGTTAGCAACAAAACGCCCATCGTCCAACTCAAAGGCAATCGCTACCCGAAATGAACTCCCTTCAGGTCCATCGGGCGCTTGGCACGTCTGCCTTACATTTCCCTGGTTCTGGGTTTGAATCTGGGCACGGTACCCACAACGGCGAACACGGCAGATACGGACAAAGACAGCAGATACAGGCGGAGATGGCGGACAAGGACGGACGAGGACGGCGCACAAGGGCTAAGAGTTGGACGCGGACAAACACAGCTGACGCAGACAAAGGCCTACATGGACAAAGACGGCCAAAACGGACAACGATGGCAGACACGGACGAAGACGTCTGACAATTAAAGATGGCCGACACGGGGTTCAAATGGACTAAGAGTTTGGTCACGGGTGTAAACAACGAACGCAGACAAAGACGGCAGAATTGTTGAAAGCCAGTAAAGATGACGGACGTGACCGGACTAACCAAGTTCGTCGAAATGTGTGTGGACGCCGGACGGCCCCGGGACGGAACACACCAGGCGGGCTTTGAGGAAGGTCGTCCAGCGGTTGATCAGGCTGCGCCTCCCTCCCATGTCATTCTTCGTCCAGCAGACAGTTAGTGGCAAAAAAGCATGCGGCGAGTGGTCAGGTCAGCAAGATCTTCTCTATACAGTCAAACCTCGGTTTTCGTCCCTAATCCGTTCCAGAAGGCTGTTCGAAAACCGTTTTGTTTGAAAACTGAAACCACGCTCTTTTTTACAAAAAAAATCTTTATTGAACACGTCTGTTCACAATGGAATGCTACACGAGGAAGCGTCGCGAGAGGAGTCAAATGGTGCATTCGAGTGCGCTCAGTTTGTTCGAGAACCGAAATGTGTTCGTCATCCAAGGCATAAAAAAATCGAAATTTTTGGTCGAAAACCGAATTGGACGAAAGCCGAGACGTTCGAAAACCGAGGTTTGACTGTACCATCAAACCCAGGCGGGCCCAGTGCCATTTGCGCCCGTGCTGCGTTGCTCTTGAAAGTTTTGTCCAAATGATAGAAAACTGCTGGGATCGAATGACTTCCTGATCAGTCTCTTTGCCGATTTGATTGGATAGAAAAGTTTCATGTTTTTACCATGTCAGGAGACCCATATTGATGCCTCATTATTATATTCTGTCGCCTTTGTGGCTCGATCGTGTTGTGGTTTTGTGCAATTGAGGTGCCATCAAGGCCCCAGGTGGCAACCGCAGCTGCGCGGTCGTACCTTACAAACTCGAGCCACTCGGCTGTAGATCTTCTTGTCCCACGGCTCCGCCTCCACCGCCGCCTCCCTGAAGAAGAAGTAGATCTTGTCGTCGGCGGCATTGTGAGTTTCGGCGATGGCAAAGGAAGCCACGAATTGGGGAACTGACGACATTGGACAAACAAGTCAAAAGGATGTTCGCGCGGCCTCCACGGTCACAAAGTGTGTTAAGTTGTTACCGTTCAGCCAGTTGTGGTCGTATGCTTCCGTGCGCAGGTGGCGGCCGCCGGCCCCTATTGACGTTCGGAAGATGGCAGCGTTGATTCCCATGAAGTCCACCGACGTGCCGGCATAAACGTCGCCATCTAAAGAATGACGCATTCAATCTTTGGCTTTCACACCACAAACGCACGAGTCGGGCTCCATTTCAAGGCGAATGAATCATGAGGAGTCCTGTTTGGTGGAACTTTGTTTTCTCGTTTCCTCACGGCGCAGAGGGGGAGCCGAATCATTTTTGCTTGGACTCAAGCCATCACTGCTTTGATGCCTTGTGACTTGATAAAATGCAACTGGACTTGGACTCGGGAGTTAAAGACTCGGGACTCGCATTAACTTGAGACATGACCTCCATTGACAACTTACAGCTTCCATCAACGGGCCACTAAGGTAACCTCTACTTATTGTCAAGAGCAGATAGTGCAGGTAAAAGCGAATTAAGAAACCACCTTGACAAAACGCCGCGCAACTAGCTTGAGAACGAAAGACTTGCACTCATGTGACTGCTCTGGCTCTCCAGATGACACTTTGAGTTGGATGTCCTAATTTCGACACCTGGTAGTTTCTCATGCCTTCTTTTTGTAAATGAAGACTGCCTCTTGGATTTCGCGAGGATCCGTGTCCGCTTTGGAGTCAAACCAGTTACGAATTCAAATTCGTTGCCATCTTATATTTGCACTTAGGACCTTCTCACAATCAGAATCAAGGTGACGTCTAGGAAGCGGCTTGTGTTCATCGTCGTGCCCTGTTGCCGGGTGTCGCGAGACACTCGAGCAATAACTTCAGAACATTTTGCTAGTTCTGCTGCTAACATGAAAAACAAACGTGTGCGTGTATCAAGCGGTACCACTGAGGTGAGCGGCGAAAGGTTCTCTGGGACTGTATGGACATTTTCCCCGTCCGGCCGTCACAGTGTGAGGCAGCAGCAAAAACGCCTCCTACAGGACACACATTTGCATAAACACGTCAAGACGATTTTGACGATACACAAACAACAATTTAGTTGAGGAGCGACATTGTTGAAGAAATAACATCCTTACTCAGGCACTAATGTTTGGGCTAAGAAACAGTCTTGGCCATGTTTACCATGTGACACGTACAGATGTCACTCTTGGTACCACGCCACATCTCATCATTTCGATTTATTTGATGACATTTGTTGAGTATCATTTCAAATGTGAAAAAAAAGAGTATTCCGTATATGTCATTATTCTATGAAATTATATTTGACATACATTTGACCTGTTTTAACCTTATCTGAGATTGAGATGGACATCAGATCAAAAGTTTTCGCCACCCGATTTCCTAGTTGGATTACTTCATGGATTTTATTCCATTCGAGCGGTCACTCCTTCCGTCGCCACCCGGTGGCCACGGAGGAGCAACGAAGAAGACAAGCGAGCACTCACCTTGAGTCCGACTTGGAGGAGGCCGCACTGCGGCCTGAAGGCACCGGTGCCGCAAACGTACACGTGCGTGTCATTGACAGCTTGCAGCAGACGCACAAAGTTGGCGCAGTCATCCTGAAAAGAAACAAAAAAAGAGCTCAACGCTTTTTGACTATGTACCTTCTTGAAAATGTCAACTTACGTGCAAACTCTGTCCGATGATGAGGCAGCGCTGCACGGCCTCGTCAGCGGCAAGCCAGGAAACCTGCGGACGCGGCCACAGCATCAAGCTTACTTTTCAAACAGGCCTGCCCAAACTAAACAATTTTTACTTTCGTTTCTCAAGAGTTAAGCAATTTTTTTTTTTCCGAATGAAATCACCAAAATCCAGAGTAAGATAGGGGGTATTATACGTGGGTTTCCAGAAAAGTTTCCAGACTTTTATTCCAATTTATGTCATGTCTATTGCGACAAATGTACATCAAATAATGTGCTGATTTGGACATAATTTGTCCCACTGAGCTAAGGGACGATTTGTGTTGCATTTATATTTTTGGCAATCTGGGCTTCCGAGGTTCCTTGCTTGTTCGTCCTGCAAGAGCCTGCCATAGTGTGAGCAAAGTGCTCTGCAAGACAATGCCTATCACTCCAAAGTGATATCTTTTTGGCTGCTCACCAACATCATGACGGCTCACGAGTGGATCTGTCCTCAAACGAAGAACAAGGAAAGCAGGGTAAATAAACACAAATGTGTCTTAGCCAACAGGTGTTTTAGCTCACCACACTCCACAAGTACATGACCCCAATAGTAGGGACGTTTCCAGTGCGGAGAGACTGGAGGTGTTACTTAAGACTGACGGATTCATTTGACATGCAAACCTCCATTGGTTAGCGACCTAGCTAGCGTGCGTGACATTGAGGTCAGGCTGAGGACATTGAGGTGTCATTGATGTGGTGTCAAGGTGACTTGAGGGCTGCTTTGCAAATGTCCTACCGTGTTCCAAGGAAGATCCACGCTGTCCGAGCTTAGCATGTGGATGTGATCTTTCCCTCCAACTAATAAGCGGCCATGATCTTCGTCCAACAGGAGTACCTGGATACCGCCGCCGGTCCCGCCCCCCCAGTAGACCGCCGAGCCGTTCTTCATTTCTGTCAATCAAAATCCAGTGTGAATGGAATTCCAGTTCTTGGTCATGTCCCGCGAAGCTCCAGCAATGAGCTTGAGAGCAGAAGCTGAATGTGTCAATTCCGACCTTGATGCGAGAGCGTCAGCCTGGCCTCCCATTGAACACACGTGTTTGCGCCGATCGCTGTTATCACGGCCAGTGGGAAGAGCCACAGGATCGTGACGTCCAGTGACCACGGCGACGCCATTTGTATCCAAAGCGGATCCAAAGATCGCTGACAAAGGTCATTGGAAAATTGCTTACAATTACTGTTCAACTTATGACTTAATTTGAATGTATAATTTTGGCATATCGGTGACAACAGGCGAATCCAACATTCTCACTTTTCAGAAAACCGGAAAAAAACCCAACATCAAAGAGAGCGAGCCATTTTTAATATTTTCTCAATCATTTCATGGTAGAAATAGCAGACCCACACGTGGACATATTAGCATTGATTTCTGAAAAAATAAAGACCAAATTTGGATATATTAAATGTACTATTGGATGTATTATTTATGATGGCCTCACAATGCTGCGCATGCACAAGTAGAAATATTCAGGGTCCGCAGATAGTGCCTTGACAGCACGGACTTCTATGTGAAAAGACTAACAATGCCGCTTAGTGGCCATAACGAGACATGAAGCCATCGGCGGCCATCTTGCGTTGCCTCTAGCTAAACCTTCCTAACTTAATTTCTGTGCGGAATTTTCACACAATTTTCTGCCTCTATGGCAAAAATGCTTCAGTGCTCGGCGATGGTTGTGCAAATATGTCTGGAAGAAGCGCTACATTCACATTTTCTTGGTTAGAATGCCATTTTATATTTTCTCTTCATAGGTTTAGGTTCAAGTAAATAGTAAACTCAACTTCTGTTAGTCACTATTCACGATACTGCGATAATTGTGAATGGTCGATACACATAGTGAACTTCATTCTTTGAGAAGATGGCTGCGCTCTGGCTTCTCCCGCGACGGGCCAATTGTTAGTCCAGTCATACAGACTTATCGAAGTCCGTGGTTGACAGTACTGTATGTGGCCATGACATGTTCTTCTTCTTTGATGCACAATTACAGCCTCAGATTTGGCACTGGTGTCTGCCACTCTGTGGTCAACACTGGTATTACATCTGTCAAGGCATCCAGTTGTCCATCCCTAATTTTAAAAGATAATTGAGATTTCTAGAGTCATTTAAGTAGGTCTTGTAACCCCCGCCTTCTTAAGGTGTCAATAGCCAATTAGCTGCTCTCCTACACTGTACAATGTATTGCTTTAAATCACATCAGACATTTTAAAGTAAAAATCCTAGGAATTTGTGGTAATTTCATCATTAAAAAATTGTTCATTTATGTTTTTTTGTGTATTATCAATGATTAAGGTCGTGAATATAATTTAACGTGGAAATAGTGTTTTGTGGCAAATACATTTCCCTAGAAAACAAAGTCATCTGTGCTGTTGTGAATTACAGGCATACACACGCTCACACAGAGTGTAAATGTTTACTTGATGTATGACGACAGAACAATAACATCCACATTTAGACATGGATTGATGTGCAGGCTCAAAACACAATACTGCAGGAAAGTCACGCAGGCACACACACACACACACACACACTGGAGGAAACACACAAGCACACACAATGGAGGAAATGTAGTCATACACTCTCACCAAACAGTTTCCACACATAAGAGGAAAGACACACACACACACACAGGAAACCGGAAGACATCCACAATGGTGGGAGCCCAAAGTGACACAAACCCTGAAAGAAGTCAACACAAGCAACTAAATAAATAAACCGTACTGTAAGGATGCATGAACACACACGCAGATTCGTGCGCACGTTTGGACGCAAAGCGGTGAATGAGAATTCGCAGCACTCATGATGCTGCATCTGCCTCATGAGAAGCAGGTGGAGATTTTTCAACAACTTTGCCACATTTTCTTTCCAGCACTTCATTATCAGCGTCATCGCGGCAATTAAGTTTCATTCAATGACAGCTCACCGGTTGTGTTGACGTCCTGACGTCAGGGCAACGGTGATGACGTCATATAGAGGAGAAGCCCGTCGTCCGTACGAGGTGTGGCGAGACCGTCGCGGTGGTGTTAAGGTAGTAGACGTCGAAGAAGCAGGAGTGAAGCGTGTGACCTGTAGCAGGTGGGCCTGGTGGGCTTCTCGTGCAGTTCTGGACTGTAGCTGGACTCAGCAATTGGTCACCCGCCCTCGGGCGCACAGGGACAACATTTGCCCTGCTTGCGTTCAGGTGGGCGTGCTCTTCTCTTCTCCTGTGGTGGGAGGTGTTTACTCACTCATTGCTCGGCCATGGAGTCAGAGCACCGGGAAAAGTTCCTCATTGGGAAGGAGCTCATGAGTCAAAACGACTTCAGTGAATCCCTTCCTGCCAACCACGAGATCAGCCGTTGGATGTGGGCTCGTGCTGGTTGTTGCTCACGAGTTTTCCTTCAGGTGATTTTGATGTGGCATATGTCAGTCAAAAGCTGAAAAGGGTCACTCACGTACAGCAAGCTCATCTTTCATTCACGTTCTGTCATGAACAACAATACAACATGAAATCAAGGTCGATTTAAAAAAGAGGTTAGTTTCTGATCATAGATTTACCCGCCTTGCGCAATTCTCGATTGCCAGAAGAATTATCACGATAACGACAGATGCTGTTTTTTTTTCTTCACAGGGATGGCCTTCAAATTGTTCCCTCTTGCTTATTAAAAAAAAAAAAGCAAACACCAATCACATTTCTTTTTTTTTTCTTCTGACATTTCAAGTGTGCTGTAAAGTGAGATGAGTTGATAGCAAACAACCTTTCAAACGCTTTGCAGAAATAATCTAAATTGACATTTTGGTGAAAATGTGTGGATGGGGATCTGGTGGGGTGTTTGGAAAATTGTACTAATATGGCCAGCAAATGGACGACTTGTTGGTGCTGTTCATGTCGTTAGTGTAAGGCAAAAACAGCCCTTGAAAAGAAACTGAAAATAAGGGATGACGTGAATAAAGAAAGGACTTGACACAAGCTAGCTCCACCTAGCTCGTGTGACACGACAGGCCTCACCGTGGCAACAGGAAGCAGCGAGAAGCAGGCTGCTGACCTTTAGCATCCACGGCCGTGGCAGGAAATAAATGCCTTTCCTGAGGTTTTCAGTCCGTGTCCGTGGCAAAACGGGCAGTGCTTCTGTGGGCACGCTCTTGTTGCCGTGGCGACATCACGTCACAAAACTCAAGACGGAAGCGTACTCACTGACTTCGACAAAGGACAAGTGGTTTTTTTACTGTTGCGGCGTCCGGCCAACTTGGGTATTGAATTGGCGCCGCCGGTTTGAGAGAGCAGAATGCTGACCGCTGAGCTAAAAGTCTGGGCCGCCAGCCCAGTTTAGAAGTCTCTTAGAAACTACAGGAAGTCTATTTTTTTCACACACACACCCCCCCCCCCCCACCCACGCAGCTCAAGTAGGCATTCATTACGAGATAAATAATTCAATCAATGGGCTGTAAGGACGGATTGTTTTCAAAGTGTGTGGTCCCCAGCTGTCATGATTCGGTTTGGGACCAACAGGTGGCACTGCAGGCTTCCCCTGCAGCTGCACACCTGTTGGTCGTTGGGTAATTAGTGGCATAAAATGACTCCCCCCGGACCATTCATTGTCAGGTCATTGTTGCTGTTTGTTGGCTGCGGTCACGTTTGTTTCAGTCATGTTTAGTAGTGATGGGAAAACGAAGCCTCATGAAGCAATGAGGCTTTCCATCCAACTGGTTCGTTCCTGGGCCGATGCATCATGAGGCTTTATTTGTACTATTGCGCCATCATGTGGAAAATAAATGACATGACAGAGAGTGATTAAAATTATACCATGGATTTGATGTAGAGGTAAAATCGGGCCCAAAAAATCCAGCCCGACCCGGCCCGCTGGTATTTAAGCCCGACCTGGCCCGAGCCCGACCAATTAACTTGACGGCACAGTTGGGCACATCACTAATGTTTAGGTCATTGTTATGTTTTATCTTCAGTCATGGTTTTTGTTTGATACTTTTGGCTTCGTTTTGTTTTCAGGACTTTGTTTGTTTCGGATTTAGTTTTCTCTGTTTCAATACAATCTGTCAAGTACAACCTGCTCCTCCCTCCTGCCTGCCTTTTGGGGTCCTCCACCACCTCGCTACGTGACACCAGCAAGTTGTCAACATGCGCATTCATCTATTATTGACCGGCGACCTGCTTGCACTTAATTATATTTATATCAACGAGGAGGACAGGGAGGGAACATGGATGCACTTCGACCCCCCCCAGGTAGATGCCTTGGGACCACCATTGGCCCCGCCCTCCTCATGTCCCCGGCCACAAGTCTTTTTACAAGCGAGTACCATCTCAATGAGGGCGTTTCCATGCCAACTCACAACTGCTCACATGGCCGCAGAGCATCCATGTGGGAGGGGGAGCCTACAACATGGCCGATAAATGGTCGCATTTCCACACCAAATACCAGGCCAGTGCGGTCCAAACTCACTAGCTAAGCTGGTGAATTGTGGTGGTGGTGGTGACACGGCCTACAAGAGCAGCTCAAATAAACTTGAGCTGAATGTCCGGGCCTGTGAACTGGTGGGAGGCGTGCGGAGAAATGTTTCGATGCGACCGCTTCATTCTCACCACAATCCCATCCCACTTTGACAATCGGTCGTCATTGTGTCATGAGACGACATTACATTTGCGTCATGTCATACTTGCCCTTTGCATGCGTTCTACAAATGTGTGACTGCATTGATTCTTTCGCAAATCTTCCTAATTTATTCTTGTTTCTTTGTTTTCAGATTGCATGAAAATGTCTTTGAAACCCTTCGTCGTTGTTTGTTCTTTGTTCTGAACAAAAGGGGTTAGCACACTCTGGCTTTCTCTGCTAAACACCCTCATCATGATCCAAAAAAATGTTTTTCAGTCCACTGAAATTCATGCGACACAAAGGGCAGCTTTCATCCGAGTTGATTCTCCTTCGTCACTCTCCTTCCCATCATCGTGCAACGCAGCCAGACACAAGATGCTTTCATCTCATCCTCTCTTCCAAGCTGCGGTTATGCACGTGCGCTTCCCGGCATCAATTTTGGGTGCTGCCCTTTTTAAACAAAGCACTCAACAAACAGTCCAACTTGGC
Organism: Hippocampus abdominalis; assembly: GCA_018466805.1. Lineage (NCBI taxonomy): Eukaryota > Metazoa > Chordata > Actinopteri > Syngnathiformes > Syngnathidae > Hippocampus > Hippocampus abdominalis. The sequence goes on from CM031707.1 coordinate 15,731,999, forward strand.
CGAAATTCTTATCCAGGGCATCGTTGCGAGCAGGCGGCCCTGAAGGCGCAGCGTCCTCATTGACGTCTTTTCTTGGTTTGTGGCCGTGTTGACAGGAAGGGGATGTGGACTTCCTGTGTGAGGGAAGCGGCTATTGTGCGGGAGCGAAAGAGACATATTGTGCGGGAGCTCCCCAGGGTCACGTTGCACTCAAACAGGAAAGGAGCCGCCTGCGCCTGATGGCCTCCAGCAAGGTTGATGGATAATTTGGACTCCAACAGGAGTCAACTGAATTCCCGTGTCGTAAAACAAGGCCAAAAACGTGTTTGTTGTCGGTCACTTATGAACCCACATTGGGTTGTTTGAGAATGATGCAAAAAAAAAAAAAAGTGAATATAAAAAGTCTACACACCTCTATTCTCAGCAAGAGTAAGATTGAGACCAGGATGAGTAATTTCCAAACCTTTTCCTGTGATAATGCCAAATACAAAGTTAATACAAACTGCGATCCTGTGGTTGCACAAGTGTACACACCCTTTTTCTATCCACTGTAAAGGGAGCAAACAAAAGTCAAGTAAAGAAGAACAAGCTATGTCGACTCTTCGCATGAAGCTATTGTGGCTCCTTTGCTGGTTGAAGTCGTAAACGTCACTTTGCACACCAAAAGACGTTAATGCATGAAAATGTGAAGAAATATTCAACCGTCAAAAACAAGCTCAAAGGAACGACCAAAACACAGATGGGAAATGTTCTGAGAAGCGTCTGAATGTCTTGCGAATGACCAAATACAAAATGTTGATTTTTTTTTTTTTATTACTACAAAGGCAACAACCGAAAAAGATTTGATGTTGTTCTCAGGAAAGGAAACATTGACGCATTTCTTGATCAAATGAAACAAGTTGCTGTGAAAATCCCGTTTTGCTAAGTCAATAACATGAAGGTGTTTGTTTGGGAGTTCCATGATGTCCATCACTCCGAGAAAAAAAGGCAAACAAAACTAGGTCCTCTTCTGCAGAATATATGTTTGCATAGAATATTTGCAAATACGGACACACCTCCGTATGACCTCCGCCAAGGGCAAAGTGTCAGGCACCACCTACAAGACGCAGGTGCTCCACCGTGCTCTTTGAGTATAGCAAACAAAGTATATACAAATGTACAATCAAGCCACACGTGTAAACGACGAATTGAGGAGAGTCTATTTTATGGACTTGTTTTCTAGACTCCTCGCAGTCGTTGGGGCTCACTAATTTATTTTTTGGCCCGAGTGCGTTTTTTTTTTTTGCATTGCTTCGCAACCTGGTGAACTCAATTTGCAAGCGGTCAGTTACAAGCACAGTATTCTGATGAAATAGCGTTTACTGGATTGGATTTCAATGAAGCGCGCACACGTCATTAGCAAAGATCAGACAAACCACTACGCAAGTTATCGTCACAACCAAAGTGTGACATATTTTCAAAATGGATCTCACGAGCCTCATGAAAACTCCATGATCAGGAAATTCGGGCCACTGTACAACCTGACCTGAGTTACGCATGTGTGTCAGAAGTCTGGATGGGAGAATGGCTGCGCCTTGAAAGTGCGCTAGATACAAATTGGCTTCAGCGCTCCCAAAAGACACGGCATATCGCTGCCGCCGGGCGTCAACCATCCAAAACCATCCAAGCTAAAACACACAAAATGATGAACTGCATGGCAATTTTGTGCCACTTTGGTCATTGTGATCTGGTTGTGCCCAGACGGTACGCCCGCTTCCAATTGTGTTCATGAGCAATCAAGCTTGTGCCCGTTTTTGTACACCCAAATGTTTCGCAAATCAAGCCCTAGGAGTTCACCAGAAGGTCACTTGGAGCTCAAGAGCTCCAAGTAAATATAAACCTGCTAGGTCTTCATCTTCTTGAACTGGGGGAGCTGATCGAGAAAGCTGCGGCCCAAAGTCCTTTCTGGTTGGTTGGGTCTTATCTGCTGGTTTGGTCCCCGTTTGGTGCGCTGGTCCTCAACACCATCGGAGAACCTAGAGAATTCTTCGCAAATTAATGACATGGAATTGGTTTGGGGTTTTTCCTCCTAGGTTTCCAGACAAGTTCGGAGCATTTGGGTGTCTTGAGGACGCTCGGGGTTGATCACCCCAGGGTGTCACTGGGAGCTCTTGAGCTCAAAGCGACTGTAAACTTGCTTGTTCTTCATCTTGTTGTACTGGTTGACCAGATCCAGCTTGCTGTGGCCCAGAGTCATGCGCTTCTGGTCCTGCCTGTTGATTTGTTCCTGCTTGGTCATTTGGTCCGGTTTGGTCATTTGGTCCTGCTTGGTCATTTGGTCCTGCTTGGTCATTTGGTCCTGCTTGGTCATTTGGTCCTGCTTGGTCATTTTGTCCTGTTGTGCGCTTTGTTCCGGTCTGGTGCTTTTGTCTTGTATTAGGTTCTGGTCTTGCCTTGGAACATGGAGCAAGAGGGGCGGTGGCGGGGGCGCCTGCTGGCTCTCTGGCTCGCTGAGCGAGAGGTCAGGCCCCCCCCACGCCACGGTGCCGATGGGAGATGCTGACCTGGCCAAGTGGTCTTTGCTCGACAGCGGCAGGAAGAAGTCTGACAGTTTGTGAAAGAGCTGATTGGATGCGCTTGTGTTCTTGATGCCCAGTTTGGATTCCGGTACCAGCAGCGGGGGCGTGTGACTCCGGTGGAGGCGAGGTGGCGGCGGCGTGGCATGGAACAGGTTGAGTTTGTGCTCGTACAGTCCCAGACCCTGGAGCTTGGAGGGCGCGCCTACCCGGTGAGCCCACATGATCTCGGCCGCGTTGCTCTTGGTCCGCTCCAGGCCGTAGGTTAGAGTCCGGCGCTCCAAGAGCGGACTGTGATTGGCCGCCCCGTTGGAGGAGGGGTGAGGAGGTGCCAGGTTTTGAAGACGCCGCTCGGCGCCGCGCCGCTCCAGACTGAGGTGAGGGGGCAGCGGGTCAACTATATCGTGACCTTGGGTCACCTTGTAAACAGGGTTGGAGGTCAGGCCGGGCGCCGCCTTCACGCTGGACAGGCTGCAGTCCGATTGGCTGCTGGAGTCGGAACCGGGCCGCTGCCTGTCGGTTAGGACCAGAACGGGCCATTACCATGACGACAAAGAAACGCACAACAGCCACTAACAAAAAAAAAACACACATCGCCAGCTTGGATGCCAGAGCCTCTCCTGGCTGACTTTGGGCGAGAGGCAGGGTACAGACCGTGTTGGAGACTTCCGTTCTGGTTACAACCATGTTACCATGGTGATATCGGACGGTTTTAGGGGGAGATCCAACTCTCAACCGCATATTGTTGGGTCAAGGCTTACATTGAAAAGCCCATTTGCTTTGCAGCTCTGCCGATGATTTCTGCCAGTAAGTGACGATCATGATCAGTTAAATTCTCCCACGAGGGCAAAGAGTAGCACTTTTAAAATTCATCATTAATATTAGAGCACTCTAAACCCACAAGTATTTGGCTTGCCAGCCAATCGCAGGGCACACAGAGACGAACAACCATCCACGCTCACATTACCTGGGACTTTAGAGTGCCCAACGAGCCTTAGTGCCGGAGCACCCGGAGAAAACCCACAAGCCCGGGAGAACATGCAAACTCCACACAGGGAGGCCGGAGCTGGGAGGCCTCTGGGCGACGTGCTAACCACTGCTGTCTGCGAAGGCATTTGAGTTTGAGGACAACGTGTTCAATGCATTTCCAAAATCTTAAAAAGTGCTCCAAGTACGACATCCGTCGGGTAAAATGTTGGGAGATTGCCCTGTTGCAAACACATCTTTTGATAAAGTTGTTAGAAGCGCCATTTGTCGCCTTTAATGCACCACAAGAGACGTAGCGGTGGCATGCGTGCGTACCTGTCTGAAAGCAGATCGGCCTTGAAGGGCGGCGTGAAGCCCGTCACCATCAGGGGCATTTGGTATAGCGGGAAGCGCGAAAGACCCTCGTCGTCCTCGTTGTAGAAGCACTCGATGATCTGAGAGTCGGCGTACAAGCAGCGGAATTCGCGGTCGAAACTCTCTGTGATGCGTCCCGAGAAATGCATCACCATGTTGCAGTGGACCTGGGCTGACAGCCATGTGAAGCTGCATTGCACGCACGCACGCACACGCACACGCACACGCACACACACACACACACACACACACACACACACACACACACACACACGCACGACTTTCAATCAACAAGTTCAACATGAGCACTTAGGAATAACATCATATCACTCCAGCAGTCAGCATGAGCAGGCGCTAGCGTTAGCCAGCAGCAGCTGAGCTACAGCTAGCGTTGCATTAGCCCTCAGTGGCGAGCCTTCAGCACTTTTGTAAACATGTTATTCTTTGAGTTCATTCCAGAGACAGGAACAAGCACAACAAAACTCCACTAAACTTTTGAAACATGAAGCCACATCTGCATATTTTAACACCAAAGAGATTTGTATATTACGTAGCTCAACGTATTTGCTGGGGGTGCAACGCTTCGCCGTGCTTCTTTTCACTCCAATATTTGTGACTTTTTCCTTTTGGCTTTTTTTGCATTTTTAATCGAGTCCCTTTTGAACTTTGATGCCTCTCTATTGACCATAGTCAAAGAGGCGAGGACATCATTTCCTCCTTGCGCAAAGCTCTGTGCCGCTCGTCTCTTGAGGAGGACCTCAACTCACAGGGCAAAGTTGGGTCGCGCTCCACTGACTGGGGACCACTAAAAATTGTGCGTCCATGCCCACTTTTAGAGAGTGAAAAAGAAACCCTTTGAAATGCAAACAAACAAGGTGAAAAAGCAGCAGAAAGCTTTTCGCAGAGCTGCCAACTTCAAGAAATTCACGTCCAGACCAATTTGTCTGAATGTCCATATTTGTGACTTTGTGTCAAGATTACTGCACAAATAGTTACTGCAGTATTCTGTGCAATAGGAGAGAAGTGCACAACACAACTGTTACGCTAAAATCATAAGTGTTCATAAAATATGCCTTGAATTCAATAATATCAGCATTTGCCGATATTAGATTCTGATGGTATGAAAATGAAATATTGACATATACACACTCCCGTGCATTATCATATGGTACGCTAAAGGATATTCTTCCAAGCCCCTCCCCTTTTCTTGTTCCCGTTTTGTGATGGACTTGTGACAAAAATAAAGAAATATTATCCCAATGTAGACACCCGATCTATAGATGCATCCTGCACACGTATGGTTCGCGGGTTTAATCTGATTAGCAAGCGCGGAGTCAGATGCATTTGCCTGGCGCCAGCATTCAGTGTTGATGCAAATCTCGAGCAACCGGAATGACGACTTGTCACTTTTCGCATTGCGCTTGAAATTCTTGTGACTTGTTTCGTTGATCACCGGCCAAAGCAAACGAAACAGCATCCGCCTCAAGATGATGTATTACGACACCTGGACTGCGCTTAATGTTCTGATCCTATTCCGCAATAGGAGCTCAGGAAAGACTTTTCAGGGAGGGAGCAGCAGAGAACGCATAGCTCCACAACTCATTTGGGGGAAATTCATTACCACACGACGGTTAATTGCACCATATTATGTACATGGATGAAAATATTTATGCATACTGTTCACTTGCATAACACGATCATAAGTCTACTGTATAGAAATAATGGTTCCGTGATCCTAGCTTCTACATTTTTATTGTGTCGGATTCATTGCAACAACTGTAATGGTGCACACAGTTTAAGCCTGAAGCAAAGTATTTGACATCTTCAGTGTGCCCACGTCCAAAATATTGCTTTCTAGGGATGAATTAGCCTCTAGCCATTCTGTTTACACATGTCGGGGGGGAAAAAAAAAAGCCTACAAAGTCATATTCGTCAGAGTCCGAATTCTAACAACATACTATTTTGCTCACTAAAAAAAAATATAATTGTTGATAGATTGGATTTGATAGTTGCATGTTTTTGTCTATTTCTTATATCCACGGTTCCTAATCCTCGTAGGAGTAATGAGTGTTACCTCATCTTATATAACAATATTTATTATATGAATATACTTTGAACCTGTCCTCTCGGCTGACGTACTAATTTGTTTACTGTGTTGCATTATCTTGGGCGATTTTCTCTGCAGACACTTAAGCTGCCTGTTATTTCGCTATTCAAAGTTGGTTACTCTCTGTCATATAATAGGTCATTATTATATGTTTAGTGCTTTATGGAAGTTTGCACTGTTTACGTCACACTCGAGTTGATTGACAGGTCCCACCTATAAGGGGGAGTTTCAGGAAGTAACTGCGAGTGAGTCCACCGCATGTTGTACTGCTCTGCCACGTTATTAAAAGTCACATAAAACCCAAACCCTGCCTGCCAAAAATCATTACACTCTCCACCAGAACACGGTTCCAGCCATCCGCAAGTGTACAGCATCACCCACGCATAGCCGTTAGCATGGATTCTTTATCCTTCTCCCCGTCCTCGATGCCTGACAACAATACTAGCTAGAAGCCACGAAAACCATGATTAGTTCCTTGTGACTTGTGTCGTGTTGACACGGACGCAAAGTGAACTTGTGGCTAGCCATGTGAACGCTAAATAGCATGCGCCAAGGATTTCCCCTATATCTTCTCAAGCTACGTTCCACACTTTTAGTTGGTTGCTTGGTTTGTTTTAGTTAGTATTGTCTCAACACAACAGACCAAGTAGGTACAGATAAGTATTTGTGAAGAATAGAAAATTGGCCGTATTTGGACAGACGGGCTTTCCGCCTGACAGCGTCGATATATATGCATCAAATAAAAATGTCAACGACACAAAGCCGTGTTGAGGACGTGAAAGTCATTGGCAGACACACCCAGTTGGCAAGCTTGAAATTCCATACGCCAGGTCGACGGGTAGGTGGAGCCTCGCCCTTCATTCCAGCCAGCGTGCACGCTGTCACACCTCGCAAGCAAACAAACTCCACTTGCCATCCTCCAGTAAACGGGAAGTGGGCGACTCACCGGGTGGTTGCCATGGCAGAAAAATTGAGCTTGCACCAACTCCTGATGCTCATACAACAACATTTCTTGCTTAAGGGCCCGTGTGTGTGTGTGTGTGTGTGTGTATATGCGCACGTCCTAGGGGGTACCATTTTAACAATTAATTCAAACGAATTTGTCAGGACGATCTAGATCAATTTTTTTTTTTTAACTAGCTTCCATAAATTCCACTGACATGCATTGCTTACACAAACTAACATGGCTGACAATAGAGAAGAGCTCTAGTAGTTCTTGGAAACATTGATTGAACAATACAGTATAGCCATTTCGTCACTATATGGAAGGATAAAAAAAAAAAAAATGCACACACGAACACCTAGCGACTTGAATGTAATGTCCCTCACAGGATGAATTCAATACGGATCACTCCCATTCCAGCAAAGAAGACCACCGCACAGAGTCGATGGCACTGCACATGCCAAAGACGTGACGCAAAAACTGTCATTTATCAAGATCCTTTGATCTCAGGTATGTGCTTCTAAGCCATTCCTCATCTCTAAAGCGCCACATGAAAAAAAAAAAAACAGTGCGAGTGTGAGCGTGCCCATTTAATCCTGTTTGTATTAACGTTTTCATTCGAGGGACTTTTTTCCCAAGTACTCCTTTTCACACGGTCAAAAAAGAAACGACGGTGTCTGTTTTCTATTTGTGAGATGTGATGCAAGAAAACAAGGTTTCAAAGCTTGCGTGTGTCCATAAGTGACCTGTAGGATCCGGCAATGACCTCCTCACAGTCGATGATCATAAACTTTTCCAGGACTTGGCCACTGAACTTCCTCCCGCTCTTTGTGCAGTACGTGTCGCCGCACACGCTGCGTATGCGCATGTTCTGCCAGAGGAAGAGGAACAGGGAGTCAGAGTGGTGATGATGAGGAAGTGGAACCGTGAGTCCGCCGGGGTGCGCGTCGCGTTTCCACACGCGCACCGAGAGGCGATGTCGGCTGACGTGGAGCCCCTTACGCTCATGTTGACGCCGTGCACGTCCAAAGAGGAGCACATGTCGGTGAAGAGGTCAAGTTTCTTGTGGTCCAGCAAAATGTAGACGGGAACTTTGCGCTTGCTGGACGCTTCCATTAGGTCACAGAGCAAATCCACATCACTGAACTCATCCATGACGACTGCGATCACCTGCAATGCACGCACGCACACACACGAAATTACTGAAGTGTGTGTATGTATGTATATATATATATATATATATATATATATATATATACACACACACACACACACATACATACATATATATAAAGCTATCGTAACACATTTAGTCATATAGCAAGAATCGCTGGAATCATCCTAGTCTGTGAAAATCGAGTTACAGTATATTTATAAAGTACAAGCATGACTTCTATTTTTTTTTTCTTTGCAAATGTGCATCTCCATTGCATGCAGTGCATCACACTGCCCCAAAGAGGCCAAGAAGGTAACTAGTACAGTATTTATTTTTACTTATTGCTTTTTTTTTTTTTTGGTTCAAGTTGTTGCTCATTTGTTTTCTGCTCGACCTTTTGAGTTATGTTCGAGTTTTGATAGCTGAACAAATACTGAGTCTTTAAATGAAATGCTTTATTGCAGACAATATACAACTACACACAGACGGCAAGATAACCAACAAAGCATCATACAAGACGCAGCGGCACTTTTTCCTGATGTGGGACAGGTATTGTGTAGCACTTTATCTGATGTTTGAGGACAATGATTGATGAAATTATTTCATCATTTGAGTCATTCAGCCGACAGATCAATTACTGCCAACCGTTTCGTCGAACGGCTTTTCACAGCGAAGTCTATTGCCCAATAACTTCATGTCATCGTTACAGGTGACATTATTTGCAGCTGGCTACTTCGACTCGGATTTGACCACAGGCGCGCTTGTATGGGAGAAAGTGCAGTCTGCTCTGAACAAAGGCAGCTTGAGCTCATTCGAGCATGCATTCAAATTGTGTTCACACACGGAGCTTCCTATAAACGTCTTTGTCATCAGTCATTTGGTACAGGGGACCGAAATATTTCAGTGGTACAAAGTCCAGGAAATGTGGATTGAGGAACCATGTTTATTCATTGTGATAGCAATAGCAATCAAATGTATCTAATTTTTTTCCATAATGGCCCAACCCTAAAGCACATCAATCTGGTTATCACTCTGAGTCTTGACCTTTGCAATCTTGAGTCAATATTGACATTAATGTGAATATGCAGCACTAAGGAAAAAACATGTGGTGGAAATGCATCTTCTACCATGCTCAAAGTAAGAACTTCCTGATGCGATTATCGTTTGCCAGTGCACTTTGTTCACATAATGTAGCTACTGTGGCATATTTGCCATTCGCAGATTGAGCTTTTTTGCACATTTTGGGGGAGAACATATCATCCGTCACTGGCGGTGTCTTTTCCCAATTCTGCTTCTTTTCAGGGGAGAAAAAAGTTTTTGAAGACAATTCTAAACAGCAGGGGTCCCTATACTGTGCTTCTCTTTTCAGAATCCTCTTTTCTCGATTATCATGAGTGCATCTCTTTTTCTTTCTTTTTGACGCTCTGTGTGTGCGCGGGCACGTACCTTCTTGGCCTTGTTGATGAGCGAGCGTATTATGTCTTTGACGTTGACGGTCTTGTCCCTCTGGAAGTAGATCTGCGTTTCCGAGGGCCCGTACCTCATCGGGGCGTCCGGCCACCCGAGCTCCAGCATCGGCGGCTCGTCGTCGGTCATCGTCGGAAAGTAAGTCCCGGAGGTGAGCTCCGACGCGATGTCATCGACGCTGTCGGTTTCACCTGCCTCCGGATGGTCCTCAGCCGTCGACGACGGGCCGGTTCCCCTCTCGCTCCCGGGCCCAGTCCCAGTACCGCTCCCGGCCGCCGCGCCGTCACTCCCCGGGTCCCGATGGAGTGTGATGTACTGGATCTCGGCTTGGGACAAGAAGCTGAGCTCCCGCTCCTCGGTAAGGACACGGCGGTACTCGGACTCGCCGTGCTCGAGCAGCGCGTCGGTGGCCAGGCGGGCGGCCTCGCTGTGGCTGAGTTCCAGCGATGACACCTGCCGCCACGGACTCTTGAGCTCCTCCAGGCGGGCCGCCAACTTGCCGAGCGGCTTGCGACCTGCGGGGGCCGGACGGAGACTCTCCGACGAACTCATGGCTGGCCGCCGGGCAAACTTTCATCCGACTTCTCCCCAAGTTGGAGCCGAGAAAACGCGACGACGTCGACGAGGAAGAAGAGCGTATGAAAATAAGTAAAGTGACGCGACTCCTCAATCGCTTGCTGTGTCGCTCGGCAGGTTCCGGATCACCTGTTGATACCTTGGCTGTCACTCAGACTCCCGAGCGCCGCCTCTTCCACGACGTCACTTCCGCTGGCGGCAAACGCTTCTCCGAGCGACTTAAAAGCTACGCCACAGAGCGCCCAGAAGTTGGGGCTGAGTTCCAAACAAATCGTTTGATCGTATCGCGTTCACACTTTTTCAGTACGCTGACGCGTAATGAAATACCGCACTAATCCCATCCTTTCATTGCCTCTCTGCACTTTTGTGTAATTATGTCCTAATTGTTCATTGGGTTATAACAGCTTGTTGCCTAAACAATAACAAATAAACAGTATTTTTTAATTAAACAGTAACTGCGGGAAGAAATGGTTTTGGAATACACTTCATTCAATGCAAAATAAAATTCTATGTATGTATTCAGTGGTATAATCAATGTCATAAACGAGTCTAAAAATATAAAATCGTAACAGCCCTGTTAGGTAGTTCAACTGGATTAGGGATTCAAGGCAGGCTTAGGGTTCTGAATGTTCATGTTAAAAGCCTTTCTCTTGCCTCCTTTCATACATACATTTCAAAAGTGTCTAGTGCCCTACCCAAGTTGTGCATATACACCATTCCAAGTCCATCATTAGAATGTGCACTGTCCCTGTTTGCTCTTGATTTGCTTCTGAAAATAAAGAGCGTGAAGATGATGATGTCAGTGGCTGCTCCTCCTCTTTGGTCAACACTGAGTCAACTTTCACAAGGATGCTGACGAAACACAAGCATGTACCACACACAAACAAGCATGTAACACACATGTGCAACATGCAGGAGAGCACAAGGGAGGGCTGCATGGGCAAACAACAGATAGGAGGTGGCTCGGGTGGGGGACTTTCCCACCTTGAATCTGGCCCACCTTGCATTAACACCAGCACTTACATTCATTCAGCCGCGTTTCCTTGGTTACATCTATTTGAAAAATTGTATCTCCAACAAAAATGAAATGAAATTACAAGGCACAACACAATGACTACGAATCGAGCTTGAACATCAAATCATAAGTCCATGGGTAGGGAATATCTGGCTCCTCCAAATGTGTTCATGCGTGCTGTAGCATTGGGACAAGTGGACTACACGCACATGGATAATTGTTTGCCTGTGACATCATCATGACCACCACAGTGAGCCACTTGCAGCACCTGTTCGCGTTGGTGTCGCGTTCCATGATTGACTCCTGCACACTGTATCGTTGTCAATACCAGTTAGTGCACTAGATCAGGAAGCGCATGTCGTCCACCTTCCTGTTTCCCATCATGCACTGCGGCAGCTCTCCTGAAAGCACACCACCACTTTACTGGCTTGACTTAACACACACACACACTCGCACAAGGACGTGTGTGTCTGACCTTGCGATTGAGGCATGCCAGAGGGGGGCTTGTCTTGTTCTCGTTGGTCTGGCTGACTTTGTTGTCCTCCCATCCTGCTTCACCTGAAATTAACATAATCGTCGTCAATACTTCACATGATTTTTATTTCCAACTAAAATGACGAACAAAAAGTTGACTCATCGGTCCGACCAGCGTTTGTTGCACTCCGAGGTCGCTTTACGGCGCACTTGAAACGCAAAACGGCACTTTCTGTTTCCAGGCTGGCTCCAAAGATTTTCGACTTTGGAGAGGGGAATTGCACACACACGCACATACACACGCTCAAATGGAGATGCACGTTGTGATGACGCGTTTGAAATATAACAGATGAACAAGAACCAAAACAACAATCCAGGAACCTCTCCGCGCTGAAAAAATTCGAAAATAAAAAAGGCTAACGGTCAATGTCGCAACGTGAACGATACGAGTTAGAGGTTACCAAAAGCAGAGATTTGTTGCCGCAACGTCACAAGCTTGGCGACCAATCGGAGCGCCCAAGAGCCGTTACGCGCGTGTGTTGACCTGTTCAGTTCCAACTGCTCAAGGGAGCGGCAAATGTTTGTAGTACATGTATGATTTACTGAGAATTGTATTGTGAATTGTTCAATAAAGATTGTTAAAAAAAAAAAAACCAAGGGAGCGGCATAATGAGCGCCAAGTTTCTGTTGTTAGGCTCATTGACAAGACTACAATCCTTTATTAAAACGTTGGCTTCCAATTAAACATACGCGTCCTCATATTAACTCCATCAAAGCAGTTCATTTCAGTCTTCTATTGATACAGGAAGAAAATAAACAATTTGTTGAATATCCTTCCGGTTCAGAGCGCGTCTACGTCATGACGTACAAGCGTCAGTTTTATGACCTAATCGCGTCGAAGTCTGGCAGAAGTGAACACGTGAGGCCGAGAAAAACACGCGTACGTCGTAAGAAAAGGAATTGAGAGGCCAACCTTTTTCAGTCAGGTGCTTTATTAGTTCCCCTTCTACAAAATTGACGTGGCCGGACGATTAAGTTCATGCGTGGCGTCCCTGCGTTCTACTCAGCCACTCGTGTGCTAGCTTGCGTGCTAACGCTGAGCTTTGGCGCTGCTCTTTTTGTGTGTGTCCATCAGGCTATTTGCGACGCGATGGCTGTCCGCGCCGCCTTCGAGAAGAACAACGAGATCGGCTGCTTCGCTAAACTCACCAACACATATTGCCTGGTGGCCATTGGTGGAGCAGAAAACTTCTACAGGTTAGTATCTGAATTACGTCCCCGCGTGTCTGTGGGCTGGCCGCCCTACCGACCGCTTAACGTCACTGATGGGCTCGATGTCCTTCCTCAGTGTGTTCGAAGGAGAGTTGTCCGAAAGCATCCCGGTGGTCCATGCGTCAATTGGAGGATGTCGCATCATCGGACGCATGTGTGTGGGTGAGTACCTGAAGGCAGGCTACGTCGTTCTCGCCATTTCCGTCCCTTTTGGGGACCAGCAAGGTAACAGCGTGCGTACACGGTGTCTGCAGGGAACCGTCACGGCCTGTTGGTCCCCAACGACACCACGGACCAGGAACTGCAGCACATCCGCAACTGCCTTCCCTCAGCTGTCAGCGTCCAGAGGGTAGAAGAGCGTCTTTCCGCACTCGGGAACGTCATCGCGTGCAATGACTACGTGGCGCTCGTCCATCCGGACCTGGACAGGGTCAGACCAACCGACTGCTCCCGTGCACACACGCACCCTTGACTGCACGGGCTTACAGGCTTTGCCGCCCCGTTCACCCCCAGGAGACGGAGGAGGTTCTGTGTGACACGCTGAAGGTGGAGGTGTTCCGCCACACGGTGGCTGATCAGGTTCTGGTGGGCTCCTACTGCGCCTTCAGCAACCGGGGTGGCCTAGTGCACCCCAAGACGTCCATCGAGGACCAGGATGAGCTGTCATCTCTCCTGCAGGTGCCCCTGGTGGTGAGTATTCCCCACACCCGCTCACGTGGGATTAGCCACCTCTTGACGGGTGCATGCGTATACCGCAGACGGGCACAGTGAACCGGGGCAGTGACGTGATCGCGGCGGGAATGGTAGTCAATGACTGGTCGGCCTTCTGCGGACTGGACACCACGAGCACCGAGATGTCTGTCATCGAGAGCGTCTTCGGGCTTAGTGATGACGCACGGCCCTCCGCCATCACCACTGCCATGAGGGACTCTCTCATCGACAGGTTGGACACAATGCGTGCATAAACCAGACTTGTGTATTCGTCAGCCCTCAAATAGAGGCCTGCACACTTATAAACACACATTTAAGCTAAAGTGGCACACATTGTTGATGTGAAGTAATGTGTGTCTGTGTGTGTGTGTGTTCAGCATGGCGTAAGAAGGACAGGAGTCGCATTTTGGACTTTGGGGGATTTTTTGGGCGTGGCCTCCAGTGACGCTCAAACAAGATGGCTGCCTCATCTGCCCACAATGGGATGCTTTTGTAGGAAGTGACACATTTGCCCATCTGGCCACGTTCCTTTCCGGCTGGCCGTGGAACATTTGATGGGCGTGTCAAGATCAGTCAGCAATGTGGTCTCACCTGTCCAAAAGGCTGTGTGATGTCATCACGGTCTTCACTCAACTTTTGAGAAACACACCTTTAGTTTGACCTCACTTCAAATCATGGCACCAATATGCTGAAATGTCATCGCACCCTATCCAACTTTACCAACAGATTTTTTTTTTTTATATATATACACAGTTATTTTCACCAAATGCAGACATCCCCCTGAGGCTTTTTGAGTCTTTTTAATGGCAATAAAAACAAGAACAACAAACTGACCACTTCAACTTTTTAATTATCTTCAAGCTAAGGCGTTATTTACAACACTTAAATACAACATGACATCATTGAAACACAGGAGCAGCCTTTCACCTTTTGGTTTACAGATTAACAATTTTAAGAGTAAAATGTACATAAAAAACAGTGGACATGCGAGGTTTGTAGTGCTCCTAGCGAGGATGACAAGACAAAATACACTCGTTTGGTCCTGTTAGCGTTTGAGTCAACTTGAAGGTTGACAAGACAAACTAAGCTCACATTTGACCATAGCTTGTCTGCATGCAAAGAAAAAAAAGGGTCACTCACGTGTGTGTCAGATAAACATTGTATGTGCATGTAAGCATGAGAGCGAACTGATTTCCAACTATTGCAAAAATTGTATTTCCTAAAAATGAAGCCTTATTGTTCATGTCCGCCAGCCAGCAGAATATCCAACGAACCCGTTGCCGTTTGCAAGACAACACAAAGTGCTCCAATGTTTAGCAGGAAATTGAGAGCACATCAGGACTATTTTCAGACCTTTTGCTTGCTTTCTGGGAAACCCAAAGTACACTAGTGCTATCGAACCGCAGGCAAGCTTTTGTGTGAATGTGCCAGCTGCTTCCTGGAGACTTTCAAAATAAAAGCTTAAAAGTGGTGAGGGTGGCCGAAGGTCTCCTGAGAGGCATACACCATGTATAGGAAGCCATCTTCATCGCGCTCCTGTTCATAGATCTCAGAGATAGGTGTCGCCACGGAAACCAAACTGTGCTGGTTGACCAGCAGAAAGAAGGCCTGCGTGGGGTTCAACTGCAGACGACGCCTGTGTGGGAGCGGGTGGCTCAAGTTAGCGCTTCTCAACAGGAATGCTCACCCAATGACCCCCATTTAGCATCAGCATATGTTCCAGACCTCCACAAATGCATTAAAAAAAAAATCTGATCAACTCAACAACTCAATGTCAAAAGTAACGACACCTATGAGACATTGCTTAATTTCCAACTGTCCAAATCCACCAATTTCAGCCTCTAAATCACCAGCTTGACAAGTCCTCCCTGAAAGCATTTCAATGTTATTTCAAAATACGACATTTGCAAACGTCTACTTTGCGTTTGGAAAACAATCAGCAAAATTTTTGCCGATTTTCTGACGGCTCTTAATCAGCAACTGGATCATGAGGGCAAAAATAAGACAGTTGAATCTGTTAGGAATATGGAACTTATTGACAACCACAGTACAAATAACATGTCATTGCCATGTTGCTGAACCCGAAGCAGCATCATGAGTACACTCGAGCAAACTAGTTGCCTTTCCTTGGCATCAATAAGTAGCCAACAAGTCGCTCTGATTTACAAATAGGTTGCAAAATACATCACTTCCTTTCACGTAATATTGCACTATTACTGTTTATTTACCTTTACTTCATCATTAAACAAAACCATACAAGCAATAATAATCGATTAAGAAACAGGCATTGCGAGGGGAAGACTTTAGCAATAATCTGTCATGAATTTTTTTTCTGATTAATCAATGCAATAAATGATTGTAAAGCACAGCTGGAAATGAGCGCTTCCGCATTACTGCTTGTGAAGCAAAAGGTGCAGTTTGTGCCCTCATCACTGACGTATACCACAAGAAAAGAACTTGACAGGTGTGTGCATACCTGATAATCTTGACCAGCTCGCTCATGTTTACGTGGTCTGGGACCAGGAACTTGGTCTTATCAAGAACAGGAAGTTGTTTTTCGCCCTTGTAACGTTCCATGATCACCTAACAGATATACAGAGCTGGAAAATGTACACGGATCGCATGTGTGATCATTGTGTCATTGTGAATGCCTGTACGTACAGGGATCTTGTTGGGGTGTTGTTTTCGGATCTGTTGGACTTCTTTGCATCGTTCAGCTGGTGACCACATTTTCGACATAACACCATTAGTACAACAATTGGGAGAATTCATTTTGTTGCACTTTTCAGCAGTTTGACGTCAGAGATCTTTCAGGTCTATGTTAGGGAGGTTTGCTTGTTTGTTTTCTTTACCCCCCCCCCCCTTCAAATCACCACCCAAAGCTGCCACGGGCTAGGTTAGACTACAGTACTAGACTAACTGCCCCACTTATGAGACTATAAATGTATGACAAAAGGCTTTCGCGTGAAATCCAAACACTACAAATCTGAGCACTGTTGTGGCAAATAGGCCGACGGGCTAACCAGCTCGCCGGCTGGCTTGTTTTGCTTTTCCACTCACCGAAAGTCCTCCTTTGCTTAAAGGTTCTGTCAGACGGCATCGTGCAAGAAGACGTTTGCGGCAGCTTGGGAACACTTTGTAGTCACCTTGCTCGAGGAACGAGAGAAAAAAGAAGCAAGCAAGCTTTCGTTTACCGCAACCTACATAAACACTGATACGCGAATGACGTCAGCGTTTCCATGTAAATGACACCGACGCCATTTTGTTGCAACACCAACGTGGGCGGGGCTTCAGAATCAAGCATTTTTGGCTTTCCTGCCACCACAACAAATCCTTTTTTCATGCGTAGGATAACAATATAGTCACAACAATACGATCATGGCAACAATTCATTTCCCAAAAAATGTTAACACTGCTACCATGGGAGCAGCGATTAGACAATATGATTAAAAAAAAGACAGAAATAAAAGTAGGTTTTGTGCTTTATTGAAGTAAATTCTGCTTTTTATTGCCTTTCTGTTTTTCTTGATTAGCTTTAGGGAGTTCTACATTTTTACATGAACGTAAAATACATCCCATGATGCATCATACAAAAAAAAAAAGATGTTTCCGGGCTATTGTTTAATTTTTGAGGAGACAAATTCACGAGTTGTAGCTGGAATCAAAGTTTCCACGTGATGTCACGCACCCGCAACGAAAAAATACTTGCATGTTTTCCACTGGTCGCTGATGGCGGATTGTTGCACTTCCTTGACTTGTGGGCAGTGTGGGATCAGTTCCCACTCATTGTGGGTGTGGATTTGGGTGTGAATAGTTGTTTGTTTCTATATGTGCTCTGCAACTGACTGGCGACCAGTTCAGGGTATAGTCTGCCTTCTGCCCGAAATCAGCTAGCATAGGGTCCAGCCCCTCTCTCCGACAATGTTCAGGATAAGTGATGCTGAAAATGGATGGATGAATGGCACAGTGGTCAACTGAGGTCACAGTGCAGAGGTCGTGGGTTCATATCCAGTATATGTGGAGTTTGCATATTCTCCCCATGCCCGTGTGGGTTTTCTCCAGGTACTCCAGTTTTCTCCCACATTCCAAATACATGCCTGGTAAGTTAATATGACACATTCAATATTCGCCCTCGGTGTGATTGTGAGAGTGAATTGGTGTTTGTCTTTGTGTGCCCTGCAATTGGCTGGTAACCAGTTTAAGGTGAACCCCCATCTACTGCCCAAAGAGAGCTGGGATAGGCTCCATTGTTTGTTGAGAATACAAACAAGATGGTGACAAATGTTCACAACATTTATTGGAAACATTTGATGCTGACGATAACAATCTGGCAACAAAAGGAGGAAAAACAATAGTGGAATAACTTGCTGATCAAAGTGACATGTTCACGTTTTCTTCTTTGCGATGCTAAAACCAGGAAAGTGGTCATTGGTCTTCAGTCTGACGGGTTCTGAATGACAATCATGAAGTAGTCCTTATCTGCATAAAACAAAGCAGGTGACGCGTTAGGGCCAGCAATGGCAGCAGCATCTGCTGTGACAACTGCCGCGGGTGGACCGACCTGGTGCGATCATGATCTCATTCTTCTTGGATCGCAGTCGCAGGAACGTGAGGTCGTTGAGAGGGTCAATGTCACGGATGGTGCTGCGCGCCTTCATTACCAGCTGGTGGATCAGGCCGGCGTAGTGCACCGTACTGGTGTTGTCCAACGTTGAGCGGATGGGAATCCCTGGGACAAACACAAGTTGGCACACTCCCGCATTTGCCACCCGCTCACCCGGCCGTTGTCCCACACGTGAGAGAACGCTCCATCGCTAATTTCAGTCAACTGCGTTAGCGCTACCTCAATACGAGCAATCATCTTTTGAGATATGAACCAATTTTAGGAGCACAGCTGTGCGATATGTACATTTCTTTTCTCCATATTTTTGACTCAGATTATCTTGATGACAATATTAGCATGGTTTCACTAAAAACGAAGTTTTTTGTTGTTGTTGTTTAGCTTTGGATGCCATTTTTCTTCCATAAAAAAAACACCTCTCAACAATTGTTTTCTTTTTTGTTTGTTTTTTTAGGGAAGGCTGGAAGAGATGAAGGGAATTTCCATTCATTCAGTGGAAAAAGAATTTGCAAAAGCAGGGATGTGAGTTATGGCGAGGGTGGTCAAGGAACAAATTCAACTTCTATTTTAAGGCCCGACTTTATCTTCTTGCATTACTTTTGATCCTTTGTTGGAAATACTTTAAAATTTGATTTTCTCTTTTATTTCCTATTTGACAAAGACAGAGTAACTTTCAATCTCATTCTATTCTATTCTCGTGGGGACTGATGAGTGTATCCAACTGTTACTGCCTTCTCCCCAATCATGAGGACGAGATTTTGAGTGGGCTAGTATTTTCAGGAAGTATGAAAGTTGAGTACATCCAAATCCCCTTTATAGCGATTAGGGAGAACGATTGTCGCAGTCACATCATCGCTATCATCTCACCATCCGAGTTGACGATGATGAGGCCCTGAACTCCTTTCTGGGCCTGAATTCTCTTGAGAGTCTCCTCCACTTCAGCCTGAGCAACGACAACAAGCACAGAGGAAGTCAACATTGCATTCAAACGTACGTTGATAAAACCTGCACAACATTTAGAACCATTTCAATTGATGTTACGTCAAAATTTTGACTTGCCCCCCGGGTACAACCTTTTAGTCTTGTTGAGCATCCTTCTTACGCCACCTTTAGCCTTGAAAATCCATTGCAACTATTTATTTTGTCCAATCTAGTATGCATGTTTGGTCATACTAGAACCGTAATTCAAATGATCACACTCAATATGAATCATTATTACATTTTAGAGATGAGCAAATACAACAAGTATCGGTATCGCAAAGACCGTTAGCAAGTATCATATTGGGCACTCGTGGCTGCTAATATGAGCCACCAACACTGACACATGGCTGACAGAGGGTTTGTTAATACAATATACTGTATTGCATTCCACCCTTCACCATCCTGTCATATTAAGCCCATTAAAACCCAATGTCTGGAAGGATGCGATCAGGCACAAGGTTTGTGTTCACGTGTCGTGTTTCATCAGTGTGTAGCTACCAAAATGTTGACGTGAATTTGTCAACTCAATTGGGCGACATGATGACTTTGACTTATGGTATTTCATTCACATTTGACCATTATCGGTGAATTAGAATAAGACAATGTTACAACCAATGCGGCAGAACAATCGCAATCAGGATCCTGCAGTCACGTGACGTGCTTCTGCTTTCGCTACTTCAAAACGGTCACTTCAGATGAAAGAAAGATGATCTCAGTGTGCGAACATTTTTTAGGTTGACATCGTGCTAACATGACAACGCCCAAGCCGTCCCAAACAAAACGTCACTTCGTGTTAGCAGCATTAGGACCTACTACTCTCACAGTGCTCCTGACATCGACATATGAATATTAACCTGGGGCATTAAGTGCATTATGGCAGCATAATAATTTCTTACCATTTCGAGGACTCGGCTGTAAAGAGTTAAAAAGATTTGCGTGATATATCGCAAGAACAGAGACTAAGAAATACTGTAACTTCCGAGTTGGACTTCTTCGTCTTTCTTTTGTCTTCTTTCGTTGTCCACAGTTACAACATGTCTCCTCCAGTGGTCAGAAATGGAACACATCAGTCGAACGACCAACAATGACGACACTGCCGCGCCAGGAGAGCCACTCCATCACCTAAAAAATTACGTCACATACAGGATCACACGTAACAATGACGTCTTGTCTCTAAGGAAAACATTGTTACTGAAATTTGTAATTATTTATTGCAGACAAGGGTCCAAACAAGCAAAAGAAAATAAACACATAACTTTGAAGCCAACAAAAGAAAATAAACACATAGCTTTGAAGCCAAACATACTCAAAAATATGGCTGCTTTCTTCGGACATAAGTTTAACAAATATATTAAATTATACAAACATATCGCTAGCATCAGGTGAAACCTCCTTAACTACAAAATCCTCATTTTTCATGAGACCCCAAAAACACCACATTTGTTTTCACAAGATTGAGTCGCTAAAGAAAGCATTTTATTTATTTATTTTCAGCACTTTGTAAAAATAACACCCCCAAATGCGGACTGGCCAATATTAAAATACAGTACTACAGATAGGAAGACAAAAGATATTATAATTCATCGGTTTTGTACCAATGCAAGCGATATATGTAAATGAAGCCTAAACATTGGCTGTCATCTTGGGTGGCTCAATGGTGACATGCGATTAAAAAAAAAAAAAGTTTCCAAAGCTATGTGATGGTTCTCTTCTCCATTCACACAGGTGAAGGGGAAGGGATTTTACACATTTTACAAAATGTAAACATGGACAGGGCATAACCGGATTGTCAGTTGAACTTTTTATTTGACACACACAGACAGACAGACACACACCTAATGAAGCGTCAGAAAGACAAAACAAATGTGGAAAAAAAAATCCTTGAATTGACTTCGTCGGAACAAGTTACATAAGACTTATGACAATGGAGCAATGACATCCCTTCCTACAAAAGCGAGGGCCCCGCAGTGTGGTCAGCGGCGGCGTAAACGTGAAAACAAGGATTGTTGTTTCTGTGCAGACAGTAAATCAGAGTCCAGCGTCATTGTATGTGGGCGTGGCCACTTTCAGGATGCTTTGAGCATTCTCCTCCAGTAGGGGGCGCCACTTGACTTCTCCAGTCAGAAGTAAGTCTTCGCCGTCCAAAGAGTCAACGAACTGCATCTGAAAACGCAAAAACATGCGTCAGTGTCTTGAATCCCATCAAAGTGACCGTAACGCTCTACTTCCTCCATCTCCTCTCATGTACACCAAATGCTTAAATTATGATGCAAATGTTTGTCTCAGATTTTTATAGACTCTGCAAATGACACTCAACATCATTTTCAAGTCATGAACTATTTGGGAAACATTGGATTTTTTTCTCTCCAAAACCACAAACTTTTTGTTCAAATTCACTGTTGAACAAATAAAATGTATTATTATTATGATTATGCACAGCAGTGTTTTATCACATTTAATAGGCAAGGGAGCTTGTTGATAAAGCACATTTCATACGGCAACTCAATGCGCTGATGGTTTGTAAAGAAGTGAAATGGTCACATGTTGACACGCATAAGCACCCACACACCTGCTTGCGCACGTACTCCACCATGAGCTCCAGCTGGACAGAGTCCTCACACTGACAGTTAAACAAGTTTCTCCACAGGGCGGCGGCCAGGATGCAGTCACTGGACAGGACGCCCTGCGCACAGATGCATGTATGCACATTTAAAAACGCACGCCTGGACGCACACTCAAACAGCGAGAGAGAGGCCGACCTCGTCGTATCCAAACAAAGCGGCGTAGAACGTCTCGGTCATGGCTTTGAGGGCTTCCTTTCGATGATGGCGTCGATCTGCCACCAGACAAACACAAATATCATCATCATCATCACCTCAATAACATAACTGGAGCTCTCTTCATGGTGGGGCTCTTGGAGCCAAAATGTACATACAACCAGCAGGTGGCCTCAAATGTTGACCGTTTTTAAAAATTTTATTATTTTATTTTTTTCAAAAGATGAAAGTGTATCAAATTGTTGACCGCTTAAAATGTGAATTTATTAAGGATGGCATATTTTATATTTGATGATTTTAATTCAACGTTATTAAAATAAACCCTTAAAACAAAGCCGTGAACAGACAGCACACTATAAATACAATTTAAATAAACTAAGACACTACCAAATAATAATCGGAAATGTTTTTGTGGAAGTTAATGCAAGTTGACTGCAGGGGGGGAAAAAAGGAAAACCCCGCTAGGTGAAAAAAAAAAAAAAGCAACACTTGTCATTTGCCATTTCAAGCAACTAAGGAGAAAAAAGGACATCAGATTTTCATTTTCATGCCCTGTGACCCTGCCTAACTTCAGAATATGCCTTTTAATATTTTGGGATGCTTTTCCATCGACTTTGTACTTTTATTGACCTTGCTCACCGCATGAAACAACTTTCAGTGCTTGGACTTATTTTGCTTTCAGTGTTGGATGACGATGTTGACACAGTTGCAGAGGCGTGGGCCACGACACGTCAAACTGTATGCGCTGCAAAACATGCTAGGCTACATGGATCATTGGCATCACGTGTTCAAGTTGCCGAGTCGGCAGTTGGCCAGCCGCCAGAAGTGCTTGCAACTTGTTCCAACGCCGTGTCCTGTTTGCACGCGTGGGTCAACCTCTAGAGCGGCGTCAAACAACAAATGCCACTCACTCACTAACTCACCCCCATGATCTTGCTGCGCTGCTCGACGTCCTCCCACATGGAGTGAACGACATAGCGACACATGTACTTGCCCGCTCGGCCCTCCTGACGCATCCGCACCAGACACATCCTGCAGGAAAGTCCACAGCATGTGATACATACGATTGGTGGCATGTATCAATAAGCCACCGATCGCACACACTTGACATAGGATTTGAATTCCTTCCATGACCACGTTCTCAACTAACACTCAGCACAAATCATCCTTTCCCATTGACATGAATGCATATGTCATTAATCTGTTCCAGCCCCACAAAAAATAAAATAAAAATGACCTCTTATACTATAGTGCTTGCTTTGTCAAAACGGAGTGATGACATAATTAAATTGAACAGAATGTAGTTTGTGCATCATGAAATAATGTTGCAATCCTACCACACATGCAGCTGCGCCACCAGGAACCAAGAGTTGAGCGTGTCGGGCAGCGAGCACCCTGAGACAAAAGCGTCAGCGTTAGCGCGGCTCATGCTAAGCTAGGTCTGTCCAAGAAGCGGCGCCCCGTTGGCCATTGGAAGTACGCACGGTCAAAGAAGTCGTCGTAATTGACCCTCTCCACGCAGCACGTGTACATGCGCAAGGCTGCAATCTTGATTTTCTGCACACAACACAACGACTCCTTAGTTTGCGGATTGCTTCAAGTATAGGACCATGTACCCCCCACCCCCACCTCACACACACACACACACACACAACACACACACACACACAAACCACACACACCCTCACCCATTTGTTGTACTTCAGGGGTCCTGTGAAACCCATGGCCTCAATCAGCTTGGTGAAACCACCAACCTCCTCCTCCGTGGGCGCCGGTGTCTCCTTCACACTGCACATCTGACACGCACACATATAAATCGCACTGTCAACTTTTTTCACTTCTATATTGATGACTGGATTTTTTCCTCCCACCACTCATTCTTCCATTTTTGTACTGTGACATATTTACCAGGAGTATAAGTTGCCCATGTGTTGTTACAAGGGCAAGAGAACAGTCAGGCGACATAGTGCATTACTCACTTTGGATTGAATCCCATTTGACCCGCAACCCAACCCCCCCAAAAAAGAGCAGACACACAATCATTGGCGCACAACAACACAACCAATCCAACCATGCGAGCCACTCGACCACCACACCATCACTGACGAAATGTCGCACTATCATAATCAGATTAAATCAAGGCATAAAGTTGATTTTAACTTGAACCAGTCTGTGCAAGATGCCAATTAGCGAGCGCGCCCGTTTTCCATCTGGAATTACATCACAACTTTCAGATCCTGTTGTTGTTCAACATGCACGTGCACACACACTCGCAATGACTACACCTGTGTGTTCAGGTGCAGCGGGCGCCACCATGTTGTCGTCAAGGGGACCGCACAGGGTCTGCTGATAGAAGACACCTGTTGGGTAACCTGCAGATGAACGAACAGAGAAGAAGACACACAGCACATTTGTAATAAAGTTGTATCCAATCCAAAACATACAAACACACACGCACGCACGTCAACAAGAAGAGTGGTTCTCTTGGAATACTATTATTGGAATACTTTAATGGCTGCAATGGAACGTGATGCTGGGGAAGGGCTTTTTTTTTTTTTTTTTTTTGTATCATTGGAGTCGTCTTGGAACCATCTGTCTGAAAATGCCGGCGGTTTCATGTGAATGGATCGCCTTTGCAATCGGAGGCGCACCATTGAACGAATCAGTGCATCCCAATGACACCCGAATCGACACGAATTGTCACAAGTACATGAACCGGATTCATTTGATGGAAACTCAAGTGAATCATGGCGATGAAACGTCCAGTCAGACGTTACGTATAGTAGCTAGGCTAGGCTAACGAGGCTAACCTTGTGGGACAGGAGGTCGGTTCCGACGGTTCTGACGGCAGACTGCAGCGGCCGCCGGGACGCGAGCCACAGGGCCCACATGACCCGCCCGGAAGCAACGGCCGAGCAGAGCCGAACTTTCGGAGGCTAACAGCTGCTCAGCGTCGCTCAGTCAATGTCAAGTCAACTGATTTAAATGTTCCACACCCACTTGCGTCCGACCGGCAACTAAAGTCCCACAGCCGAGTGTCCGCTTTCCCCATTTAAATCTTTTTACCTTCTTTCTTTATGTTCTATTTATGTTTTCTTCGTTTTTTCCTTCTTTCCGGTCATTCGTTTTTTCTTTACTTTTTTGTGTGTATTTACCTTCACTCGTTTCTCTTGTGACTTTGCAATGATTTATCCCTTCTTCATTTGTTTCTAACTTTCTTTACTCGTAGACTCATTTACTCTTGGCTCCCGTTTTTTTCCTTCCTTAATCCATTTTATTTTCTTTATTTTCAATCTGGTTGTCTTTTGTCATTTATATTTTTTTGGTTCTTTTTCCAAAGATTTGTTGTTGTTTTTGTTGTTCGTGGTAGTCGCAGAAGTAGCAGCAGTAGTAGTAGTAGTCGCAATATTAATTACGAGAGGCAGAGAAAAAGTAATCAGCCCAATTAATTTAGTCTACTACTATTAATGATTTTTCCCCCCTGAAATGTTCTCAATTTGTAATTGAAAAGTTCTCAACTTCTGATGGCCAATCAACAAACATGTCATTTCCAACATGACTGACAGGAAGAGGACAGGCTTTAACGCTATATTTTGGCAATAAACCTTCAAACAAGTATTTCGACAACAAACATTGAACATTTCTGCATTACAAAATTTCTAGCTTATTTAATTACCTTTTGACCGCCCTTTGTGATGTTATTATTATTGTGTGGTGGACATTGGTAGGGCTTTCTTCTCTTTTCATTACTCCTCAAAGTTCACCATCAACTCCTCCTTTTGCCAACCACCAAACCCATACAGGACCCACCTGTACCCTACAAGACACACACGGGATAACACCCATCACCCCCCACCCTCAGCTGGCTAATGTTATAGCTAACACCTTGTGACGCAAGCCAACATGCCAGGCTGCTGAACAAACTCATGATCTAACACGCAGCTGCAATCACAGTTACATTCAACCCAAACACACACACACACACACACACACACACACGGACAAGCATGCGAGTTGCTGCACGATACTGTTGAGTCAACAGTGTTGACTTCTTCATGTTTGTTGGTGTGACATCACAGAGCTCCCAAAAACGATGACATCACACAATTTCAGAGCTCTTTACATGACATTGAATTTGTGGCCAGAGGAGGATTTTGTGTGCATGTTTGATCCATGTTGAACCACAATTTCAAAAGCATTTTCAATGTGGGTTCAGCGCTCATCTTTAAATGTCATCAGAATTGCTCCATTCTAAAAATTAAATACACACTCAGACAGCTCACTCCGACAAAATATCTTCATGGACCCGAGCCAAAGGGTTCAACTGCAGACTGTCCAAGTCCAGGATGTCTGACCACATAAACATACCCACATAAACATTCCCACACACAGACATACAGACACACAGACACACACAGACACGAACACACACGTATGCTGCTGAAGTGGCAGAAAAAGTTCTTGTTTTAAGTAAACGTCATTTTTGTTTCCGACATGAAAGAGTTAGTACAAGTGGTTGAAGGATGGGTCCCCTTGAAGTGAAAACCTTCCAAAGTTAGATTTTTATTTATTTATTTATTTTTGCAACTTTACTGATTAGAGCAATCATATATATGGTACAATAATACACTCTCATAAAAGGAAATCTGAAATGTGCAGGATGGCCAAAAACACATATGCACACATACTACCAAGAGTATAGCGCTCATCGCACAAGTCAAGGCAAGAAAAAGAAAAAGGTCAGATCCATGGCGGGTATTTTGAAAGTCAGTCGTAGCTCAAGGCACTCGAACGGTCTACCTGCAGCCGCAAGCGTCCACTACCATGTTGCGGTACTGCTTGTAGACCACATTGTTGTGCGCGTCCACATACAGGACGCTGATGGCGCTGAGGCGAGTGGGCACACAGCAGGCGGGCGGAGCGGCGGGCGGAGCCATAGCGTGAAGCAGTGTCTGGACCACGGCGTGGTTTGTGGGCTGCAGGTGCGAACGCAAGGGGAAGTCGCAGGACCCGCCGCAGCGGAAGGCCTGGTAGTTCAGCGGAGCGATGATCCAGTCGTCCCAGCCCAGGGCCCGGAAGTCCACGTGCAGGCGGACGCGTCGGCAGCGCAGGGGTGGGCTCTGAGGTCGAGCATGTGGGGCTCTTCGCGGCCGTCGTTGCGCTCTCAGATACTCGTAGACGCTCTGGCGAGCGTGGCCCGAGCGGGCCCGGATCTCCTTGTAGAACACGTCGGCCGGCGCTTCCGGTCCCCGATCGCTGCGGCTATAGGCCAGCAGGAAGGCTTTCTCCTTCTGGGTCCGCCCAGCCCTGCCCAAGCCCAGACCCAGGAGGTCAGCAGCCCCGCCCCCTCCACTCTCCACCGCCTCCAGATGGAAACACAGCGACAACTCTTTCTCTGGCTCGGACTTGGGGTGCTGTTTCTGTTGTTCCTGGACATGGTGTTTCTGGTTCTGATGTTTGTTTTGGCTGTATTGGTTCTGCTGGCTGTATTGTTTCTGGTTGGGTCGCTTCTGTTGGTTGTGTTGATTGAGTTGGTTCTGGTTCTGTTGACTGGGTTTCTTAAGGGCCTTGATGGCACGGTCGACATCAAAAACCTCCCACTTTCCTTTGAGTTGGTCTAGTGGGGCTGCCACCAGGGTCTGGATCAGAACCGCCTTCTGTGGGCCCGACCCGCAGCTGTAGAGGTTCAGCCAGCAAGCCTCGCTGACTGCCACTTCTCGGGCTGAGCGTTTCCTCAAGATTCGAAGTTCTGCTCCCATAAGTCCATCCTGGTCCAGAGACGAGATTTGGAACTGATACCGCTGATACCACAGGACTGACCCAAGCTCATCTGTATGGGGACATAAAACATTTTCTGGTCAGGCTACTAGACAGGGCTGGTCGCCAGTCACCGTCAGGGTACATGTACAGTCAAACCTCGGTTTTCGTCCATAATCCGTTCCAGAAGGCTGTTCGAAAACCGAAATTGTTCGAAAACCGAAACCACGCTCTTTTTAAAATAAAAATGTTCACTGAACACGTCTGCTCACAAAGGAAAGCAACACAAGGAAGCGTCACTTCCTCGTCTACCCGAGGAAGCGTCACTTAGGAAGGCGAGAGGAGTCAAATGGTGCATTCAATTGAGCTCAGTTTGTTCGAGAACCGAAATGTGTTCGTCATCCGAGGCATAAAAAACTCAAAATTTTTTGTCGAAAACCGAATTGGACGAGAACCGAGACGTTCGAAAACCGAGGTTTCACTGTATAGACAAACGCTGTACTGGTTGCCAGCCAATGCTACGGCCTTTGTGGACCAACATGAGACAGGTTGCCCTCATTCCATTTGCCCATTTGTAATTCAAGTAATAAAAATCCTTGTAGGTGTGTCATGCACATTTTTGATGAGCAATAAAATGCGCCCAAGCTTTGCGGTAGTTTCCATTGGGAGCAACAAGTGAACTTCTTCTGGCTTTCGAGCGAGCGGTCGCTCAATGGCGGTATCTGCGCACTGGTGGCTAGCCGCTAGCTGAGATGCTTTAAACAAACACAAGCTAAATTTAAAAGGAACGTAAACGTTGGCGGCCGCAGTCACCACAAGTTTTCTGAGCCAGGTGGGGGAGTGACCGAAGGTCGTGGGGGCGTGACGGACAACGTTTATTTTTTCCCCTGAGGGCGGCGCCGGAGAGCACAAGTGGGACTCCCACCCACCCACACACAAACACACACACAAGTATGCACATGCACACGTCAGCTTGTTAGCCTAGCATCGCCACCCTGCATCAGCAGCTGAAAGGAAACCGCCGGACGAGCACGTGGCGTCCCCTTCACCGTGGACACGTAAATGGATATGTGAATGGATATGAGCGGACACATCGATGGGGATGGTGAATGTGAAGAGATGGAATGAATGCATGAATGGGCATGATGAACGCGAACGCATGTGTTGAGCACATGAATGGGCATGACGGACGCATTAATTGATGTGCCGGAAGACCTAAATGGACATGATGAATGTCAATGAACGTGACAAGCACCTGAATGGACACGATGAACACATGAATTGGCATGATGAACGTGAATGGGTGAGATGAACACACGAATGGAGTGAAGGAGTACATCAATGGAGATAAAGAACGTGAACGGACGTGGCGAGCACATAAATGAAGGCGAACGGACCAAGAGGGCCCAATAGCGAATGGCCGACCTTGAGCAGAGTCCACAAAGCTGGTGACGGTGTCGGCGTCCATGCTGAAGTTACGTCGCGCCGTTTCAGAGGATCCCATCTGGTACAAGGACATCATGTAGTCGTGCGGCGTCACCTTGACCGATGTCAGGCTTCCGTCTCCCATGGTAACCTGGTGACCGGCCGCCCGGCTTCTGCCGCTCTCCATGGTGACCGTTCCCACCGGTTCTGTTGGTGGCGTCCGGCATGTGAGCGCAAAGAAGAGACAAGAGAACCAAAGTTTCATCCTAGCAGCCGCTGCTGGTCGCCATGGCGACGGCAACACCAGACAAAGTGGACAAACGGGACCGAGTGGGCAAAGCAGTCCTTGCAGTCCATCCGGCTGAGAGTGATGTGAACGCCCAAGAGAGACGCAAACGCAGAAGGTGCCCCAAAAAAAGGGAGGGACAAGGAGAAAAAGGAAGGGGCTGAGAGAACGAGAGAGAGGGAGAGAGAGAGAGAGAGCTTTTTTTTTTTAACCGATTTTTTCCATTGTAATTTATTTTGGTGGACGAGCAGCCAAATTCCTCTTTTTTGGGGGGGGAAGTGTATTCTTAAGTGAGCCTTTTTTACACGTGTTATATACTGTGGCCATGAATTAGGATGTTTGTGGTCACCCTGTCCAGCCCATTTTTAGGGGTCCTGCAGCACCCCTAAACAGAATCCAAGCACCCGAAACATTTTAGAGATCCATTCATCCACCCATCTGTTCTGATCATCCTCATGAGGGTCGATCTTAATTATTTGTTTTAAGTATTGGCTGTTCTAAGAAAATATAAAAATCATGCAGTATTTGGTGAAAAGATCATATTTCAACAACACACACAGGAACGTCAGAGCCCAGACTCACACCACGGATCTCTGTACGGTGAGGTGGACGTGTGAATCAGTCGGACACTAAGCCGCATTATTATTTTTTTCCATTATTATTGTTGTTCTTATTTTTTAATCTGGTTAGCACGTCGCCTTCACAGTGCAGAGGTGCGGTGTTCGATTCCGGCTCCGGCCTTCCTGTGTGGAGTTTGCATGTTCTCCCCATGCCTGCATGGGTTTTCTCCAGGTACTATGGACATGATGATAAAGTACATTCTCTGACATCACTGTGAAAGACTATCCACAATAGTTAAAGCTTGAAAGCTTACATTATCTTAGGTGGGATAATCACACAAGTGACTCATGGATTTTTTTTCCATTTATTCATTAATCTTACTACTTAATGAGCAAAGTCTACACCCAATTAACACTCGTGAGAGTGTGGGTAAATCAATACCACGGACTACATACACCCATTACTACAGCTCGAAAGGCTTCTTTTGTCAACGAAATTGAAATGTATCCATGCACAATTGAATGCTTTACCTGCTTCCTGTCATTATTTTTCTTAACTGGATATTTCCTTGACAGCATTAGCGTTGCTGCTTCTTGCTCTCTTCGACTGGTCTTGTGGCTGTCTGGACTGTTGCGTTTGTGCCATCTCATTGGCCTCCCTCGCCAAGCGCAATGGCCAATCGTTCGTGGATTGTAAAAAAGAGGCTGAGACAGAATGGCAAGGGGGAAAAAAGATACTCCGGTTGTAAACCCCAAAACAAAAAAAGTGCCATTTCATTGGTGGTCCACACGTCACTCACTATACTTCAAGGATGGACATCCTCATCCTCAAGCACGAGGTTGCATTGCTGAGAGAGAGAGAGAGAGAGAGAGAGAGAGAGAGAGAGAGAGAGGGGGGGTGAGAGAGAAGGGGGAGTGAGAGAGAGAGAGGGGGGGCGGGGGTGAGAGAGAGAGAGGGAGAGAGAGAGGGGGGATGAGAGAGAGAGAGAGACAGAGAGGGGGGTGAGAGAGAGGGGGGAGTGAGAGAGAGAGAGAGAGAGGGGGGGGTGAGAGAGAGGGGGAGTGAGAGAGAGAGAGGGGGGGCGTTAGAGAGAGGGGGGAGTGAGAGAGAGAGAGAGAGGGGGGGGGGTTGAGAGAGAGAGAGGGGGTGAGAGAGAGGGGGTGGTGAGAGAGAAAGAGAGAGAGAGGGGGGGTGAGAGAGAGAGAGAGGGGTGAGAGAGAGAGGGGGGGTGAGAGAGAGAGGGGGGGCGAGAGAGAGAGAGATAGATAGATAGATAGATAGATAGATAGATAGATAGATAGATAGATAGATAGATAGATAGATAGATAGATAGATAGATAGATAGAAAAGAGACGTGGAGGCCATCTGCTGGTCAGTCAATGACACTGCGTGATCATGGATGGAAGGTGAGTCGGCGCGCGGATGTTTCTTTGTGTGATGTTGCTTGGTTGGTTGCAGTTCCGGGTGTGTTTGTGTAGATGGATGCTTGCGTGTCATAACATGTTGGATTTGGGTGAATGCTTGGTTGACTAACGGATGGATGAAGAGATGGCTGGATGATGGCTGTACAACACAATACTTTATTTATATAGTGCTTTCACAACAGTTTCAGAATTAACAAAGCGCTTTATAGAACATTTAACATACAATAACAACAATAATAAAACAGAGCACATGACATAAAACATGGACATAATAAAACCATAACTATTTTTACATACGCCTTGTTAAGATAGGATAAGAATAAGACAAGACAACTTTTATTTGTCGCACAATGAAAAAAGACCCAATTGTTTTTATAGATTATGGATAGATGGCTGGATGTTTGTAAGATCCGAAGGTTTTGAAACGGACAAGTAATTGTTGATTGCACTGACGGATGATAGATGACTGCATGGGTGTATTCAGAACTTTTTGTTTTCAAATATATCTCTGCAACCTAGTGCCGAGTGATCCGCAGACCAGTGCCGACGACTCAGCTATTGGAAGTACGGCTACATTTCCAAGGAGGAAGTACAGCTGTTTACATAGTTATGACATCATGGCAAGCAACTTGTAACTACAATTTCCTCTTCCTGCTCCTGCACCCACAATACAATATTGAACAATACATCTTTATTTAGACAGCGCGCACACACACACACACACACGAGCGCAGTGTCCAAGAAGAAGAAATAGTTGACTGTTGTTGTTTTTTTTTTTTACAGACAGTAATAAAGATAACTGTTCATACAACATATTTCTACATGGCCAGTTTGTTTTCGAGGCTGCTCATCATCTTGCGGCCATTTTCTCCCGCTGAAACTTAATTGCGTCATATGACAGCACGCAACAAAACTGGATGGTATGGCAACGTGAACGTGTTGAGAGAAGAAAAGGGAAAGTTTGGACTGGAAAGTGACGTCCCTTCAGGAATTTCCGTACCGCAGGAAGTTGGCAGCTCTTCCGCCAAAATAAAAAATAATGGAAACCAAATGGGACTGACTCATGATGAACTGAAAAAAATTGCTCAAGTTTTCTTGGAATGCCCCATAGGCAATTCCTCTGTGCGTGTGTGGACGAGTGTGTGTGTAATTGTGCGTGTGTTTCGTGTATTTATATGTATTCATTAGTCTAAATGTCTGTTTTGTCTATTTGTTGTACGATTGTATGAATGTGTTGAAGTTTGGCTGGTGTATCTGATTTCGGAAACCAGAAAATCCCCTAATAAGGAGCAAGGTGGTCACAAATGTGATAGGGAGGTGTTGGTATTGTATTGTTGTATTGTTTGTGTGTTTTTTGGTGGTAAATTTGTTTCCTGACACTTTTGTCGTCATAAAGTAACATATCGTTGTTAATAGAATTTGTGAATGTATGTGAAATCAAATTTGGAATGAAAAAGTAAGTAAATAATCATAAAAGAAGAACACGCTAATTCGAATTTGCGTGCGGATACTTTTCTCGTGTAGTCAGCGGCGGAGCGGGGGCGCCAGGGATTGCCGTGACAGAATTACGGGAAATGGAGCGGAGACGTCATCACCCTGCTGGTCGCTCATTGGCGGAGAGTTGCGAGGGCACAAGTTATACGAGAGGAAAAAGTCGACGGTCACCAAAAGTCGTCCGTCAAAGTTGGCAGAGGATAACAACAATAAGTCTCCCTTTTGGACCAAGTTGAAGTCGCCGCGACGAACCGCGAGTTCCCGTAGCCGTTGTTTATTTTTTAGATTATAGCTGCAAGAGTTTAAAGCAAGTCAAAATGTCAACTTTTGGAAGTTCGGCAAACGTTTTGGCTTTCGGCCTCCTGCTCTTTTTGTCCACTTGGTTGTTGCGCGTCGCCTCCGAGTCGGTAAGTCAAAGTCGCTCATTCGCCCGCCTTGTCGTTCGTGGCCTTTTGTCTGAACTTGTTTTCCTCTTTCCCTCACGTTTTTTTGCATGAAAACCTTTGGAAACCACTACAAACGTTTTTTCCCCCCCTTCGGCTAACGTGCTAACTTTACCTGTGACTCACGGCAAGCCCGGAAGCTCGTCGACCGACGAACTAACCAAACACCCGCTGCCACTCGTCTTCGCCTCAATTGACTTTTAAATAACTTTGCTTGTGTTCTGGTTCCGACCTGTTTGTTTGGACGTGCGTGTTCGCGGAACTATTATAATGAAAGGGGCCCTCGGGGGGGGGGGGGGGGGGGGGGGTTTGGCTTGTTGTTAGTTGGGATTCTCAGACTCATTTATGCCTTCATGTCACATCAGCGGCCAGTGTGGTTGAGTAGGTTTTTAAATTGTGCGTGTGTAACCGATGAGTCAAGTTTTTCTAACTTCAAATCACGCAGTTCATTCCGCCATCCCCTTCGTTCACGTGGGTATGTGTGGGTGTGTGCGTGCGCGAATTGTTGTTTGTGTCTGTGTGTTTACGCATATATGTAGATGCGTGATCTGTGAGGACTTTAGTTTTTTGGTGTGTGTGATAATGTTGAGACTAAGAAGTTCGCAGTACACTGAGGGCCAAAGGCTGAGTGTGATGCGACCTACACCCATACTCGAAGAGACACCCCCCCCCCCCCCCCCACCTCCACTCCAGTTAGCCAGTTAGCTTAGCACCGGCGATTAACAAGACTATCGCAGCAGCGCATTCCTTACTGGTCCGTCCTTCCTGGTGCTTCCCTCCTTTTGTGCTCCCTCCTCTCGCCTTGTTCCTTTGCTGTGGAATGTGACCTCCGCTGACCTTGAGTGGCCCTCCGGGGATTTTGCACACTTGGAAGCGTCTCAATGGACCCGTACAGGCCCTCTCTATGGACCCGGAATACTCTCTCTCTCTCTGACTGTCTCTCTGTCTCCGGCTGTCTCTCTCTCTCTATCTCTCTCTCTCACACACACAGAGATTTGGAATGCCAACACTTTTTCAGTGCAACTTTCCGGGCCATCCTCGACTGAGTGATGAACTTTTCCTGTCTTTTCACAACAACATGGACAGCGATGTTACGGAAGTCTCTGAAATTGCCTCTGAATTGGGTGTTCCTGTTCTCCTCTTATCGACACACAAATTAGATGTTTTGTCCCCCGCCATTCCCAAAACTCAGCCCAGCTTGCCGCTCGTATGTCTGCGGGGTCCGACGTTGGCAGTTGCCCGACAGCCTAGGGCCAATATGGCACCGTACTGGGGAGCTGTGTTGGCCCACCGTGTACCTTCCTTCCAAACGCTCGGCCCACTGCATATTTCATTAAAACGATGACATTGCATTATTTATTTATTAGTGTCTTTATTTTACTATCAAAGCAACTAACCACCCAAAATCTATATTTTATTTAAGTCTTAAACAAAACACCATAAAGAGGGTAGACATGAACATTATTTAAATTCGCATTGTGTCACGATCGTGTGGGGCCCGGACCACCACGACTTGGATTGCACTGTTCTTTGCCAGGAATTTGTGCCCTCGTTGAGTGTTATTGTTGCTGAATATGTTGTGCGGTGTTGCCTTTGAGGTCTAAACTCAAGGTCAATAATGATTCAAAAAAGAAAGGAACATTTTAGAGTAAATGTGAACCCACCCTTGAAAATTGGCCATTGGCCCTGTGGTCTGCCATTTGCGCTCTTCTCGATTCTATGTGTCAAGAAATTTTCTTCAACCACTGGCACTGTTTGATATTTGGGTTATGAGCAATTTTTGGTTGACGACGGGTTGCCGACTGACGACATCCCCGTGTGCCAGCAGGTGAGGGAGACGGAGACGTGGATGCCGTTGAAGGCTGCGGTGACCCACCAGCAGGACAGCCAGGAGTCATCGGGAGACTTTGGCTTCACGGACAATGAGGACAATGAGGAAGAGGAAGAGGAAGACTATTACTACGATGACTGGGAAAATGAAGATGAAGATGATGAAGACGAAGACTATGAAGATGAGGTGTCGGGGTCGGGTGACGACGGCGCAGGTTTGTCCCAAGTTTTCATGCCCAAAGTTAAAAACTTGAAGCACAATTTCAACTTTGTTTTTGTCCACAGAGAACGAGCGCTCATCTCCCAAACCTGACTGGCTGCCTCCCACTGAGGTAAATGATGATGATGATGTTGGGCCGCGCAGTGCGTAGAATTGTGATCGGAAGCGTCCCCCAGGGTTGGGTGGCTTGAAATAGTCTTGAAGCCGCAAAACACCTTTTCACGTCCAAATTTGAAACTGGGGGGGGGGGGGGGGTCACAAAGCCGATGCGCACCTTGAAACCAAATGGCGCATGTTTATTGAAGCTTAAGATGCACCTGCAGCCAGGCAAAAATGCCATCTTGGAACACATCAGGCCAGTCGAAAATGCAGGGAAAGAGACGTAGACAGTGCCTTGAGTCGGGTGGCCCTTTCCTGGCGTATGTTAGTTCCTACGCCATATTGGATGTGGCCAGAAAATCTGTGAATTTACAAATGGCCAACTACAAGTGTTGGCTCTTTGTCCTGTCAGTTGTGGCAATGAGTGTAAAATGGACATAGCAATGTTTCAGCTATGATCAGCTCACATTGTCACTCGCATTGAGAGCAGGCAATAATGCTGAGTACTTTGTCCCTCCTAACGGTTGTCCTCGTGCTTTTTTTCAGCGTCCCGACGCAGACAACAGGATTCCGGAGTGGGCCGGCCCATCTCGCCCCACCATCCGCCATGACCCGGAGCTGGACAATACTGGGAAAGACAACGAGATACCTCTGTTGCGGAACGGTCTCCGCCCGGGTGACCAGCTTACCTCCAACGTGCTGATGGCTCACGCCACCAACGGCGACGGTGTCTTTTCCAGGACGGAGGTCCTCGCAGGTGAGGGCACTCCGTGTCCGGCGGCGGTTTTCTTGCGTGCTGTCGTGGTCGCGTTCGAGTAATGTAGTCCTTTTCCTCCATCAAATAGAAGTCGGAAGTCAAAACCCCAGCCAACCTTTTTGACACAAAATCTAATGTCTACATGTGTGTTCAAGGATAGACCCGTCACCGGTGCACTTTTATTTATGATGCACTGGTTAAAAAATGGATAAAAAGAAGTCACAGCATGCAGTGAGACTTTGCTTGTACTTTTGCTTCCAGGACTGATCTGCGGTGGCGTCATGGTCCTGACATTGGCAGTTCTGCTGGTGGTACTGCTGCTTCATCGCATGAAAAAGAAAGACGAAGGAAGCTACGAGCTGGCCAAGAAGCCCATCTACACCAAGGCCCCCACCGCAGAGATTTATGCCTAGCCCCTCCAGCCCCCTGCCCTTATTTATTCACTACACACAAGCTAAGCTAATGTCAGCGCCATGACGCTCTTCTGAATATATTTTTTTATTGCCGACGTTGCCTCTTGGATGATGACATTGTTTTTTTTCTTTCAAATATTCCGGTTGGTCCTCATATTTTTTTTTTTAATATATATGTAATTCCTGTCAAGGAGTTTGCTTGACACTCTGCACCTTTTTAGTAAAAAGTGACTTCTTTGTAGACACACACTACACATTCTTTGGTGTAAACTCTTAAGTGAATGAAAAGTGGTTTGACTTGGAACAAATCAAACTGCTCTGCTGACAACACACTGCCGCTAATGGTACAAGTTTCTCATGCTAACGCTAATTAACAAGCTGGGGCGTAACAAGTGGCATGGGCTTCAGCTGCTGGTTAGCCGAGACAAAAGTGGAAACTACCCGAATATGACTCAACTGGTGAACATTTAACCTCTTTGCCTCTCCCTTTGTCTTCGCTTGTTTGTGATTGGACAAAATGTGTGCGCATGGGATGAGAATGTGATGTAGCTGCAAGTTAGCTTCGCGAAAACTGGAAGCTGCCTAGTGAACATTTCCCCTTCCCTCTGACCGCACCCTGGCTAGTTTGTGATTGGACATGAGTGAGTGTGCGTGTTGAAGTGCGTGTGTGTTAGGACTAATTGGCGTAGGAAGGGTGAAAATGTACAGCAGCTGCTAGTTAGCTTTGCATAGCAAAAACTAGAAAATTATCAAAAGACCAGTGAGATCCTTTCTCCTAGTACATTTGTGATTGGGAGAAGTGATGCGGTACTTTTTTTTCCCGTTTAGTCAATTAGTATTTTGTTGTAGATTTACTGTATATGAATTAGAATGTGGGGATGCGATGTCTTACCAAATATTTCAACCAAACGACTTGTTGGTTTTCTCAGTAGGTGGGAAAGTCGCATCGTCGTCATTTTCAATGTGTTGGGTTTTTAGTCTTTGAATTTTGACCTCCCGTGACTACCGTGCCTTTGTCAGGATGCAGTTCGAGGTCATCGGTCTGTCTTTGTCTCTTTGTGGAAATAAAAGTTCTGTACAAAAAAATTTATCGTTTGCTCACAAACTTTGCATTATTTCTACCACTTTACTCTTGTCGTGATACTTTGACTAAACATGCTCTTTTTATAAGCGCATATTATATATATTTATATATAATACTGTATCATCCATCCATCCGAAAAAGATGTTTGTATGCCACTATGTCAGCTCAAATGCTAATTAACGAGCATGGAGGAAAGGGTGGAAGTTTGTAAGCCCAGTCATTGTTTTCGTTGGCAACAAGGAGGCCTTTGTGTCTTTCTGATACACTTGGGATGGAGTGCTGCGATGGTCTGCGTTTCCTCAAACCGTTTCTCCTTGACGATGGCCATCAAGAGCAGCGCTTTCACTTCTCTGGAAGTGGAACATACCTCAGGCTTGTGACACAACAAAGGAGATACAGATACGAGTACTGTGGTATGCAGCCATGTACTCGAGTACTGTTACTTTTGAATCATACAAGTCGGGTACAATTAAAAAGTAGTCCTCCAAATAATTAACATTTGTGTAAATATGTAGTCCGAAGCTGATGGTTGTTTTCCTGTGCGATTGATACTTGTTTTGAATCATTGTATTGTACTTCAATCTTTGCGAATCTTCTCTTCTGACCAATTCATGACCAGATGCTGTTGTGCAGTTGTGTTCGCATAAGGAGTCGCAGGTATTTTTGTCATGTGAATGAGT
The DNA here is from genome assembly GCA_018466805.1 of Hippocampus abdominalis. Classification (NCBI taxonomy): domain Eukaryota; kingdom Metazoa; phylum Chordata; class Actinopteri; order Syngnathiformes; family Syngnathidae; genus Hippocampus; species Hippocampus abdominalis. The sequence continues at coordinate 15,770,447 of CM031707.1, forward strand.
ACAATAGTCCACTGGCGAAAGGACACTTTCATTCTCTTCTCTTTCATCTAGAACTGCTTCAAACAAAAAGTGTGCCCAGGATAAGTGATTAAGATTGCACGACTGTCTGTCTTTTGTGGGGTTTTTTTTGTGTTATTTTGACTTCAAGATGGCACAGCGAGAGTGGCTGCCTTTCCAGCAGCTCCTATTTTTGTTCTTCTAATTCGTCCTTTCATACCTTTGCTGCTGTGAATTGGGAATTTCTCCATTGCGAGACTAATAGAGGTTTTCTTATCTTAAATCCGGATTGGGCATCACCCCCGGCAGTGTGAACATAACCTTATGTTTCTTGATGTCATTTTTCTATTAAAAAAAGGCATCTTCCAAACATTGAACTTTATTGAAGCAGGAAAGGGAAGAAGAGTGCCTGTACGTCATCACGTGATCACGCAGGTCACGTTGGCGTGCACATGCACTCACGTGTACATCATCTCAGCCATGTGCGACATTTTCTTCGGTATGTAGAGGTAGAACTCCATGTAGCCGGCCAGGTCCTCCATGGTGACGTCATCGACCGAGACCAGCGCCTGCGAAGAACACGAGCGAGGGGAGGCCGGCGAGTGGGCGAGGCCGGCAGTCCTGGTGGGCGGGGCCCGGGGTCCCCCGCGTCTCTCGCACTCCGAGATGGCGTCGCGCAGTCCCGTGAAGGAGTACGCTCCCGCGTCAGACCAAGCACGTGTTTTGGATGCACAGCAAACGGGGGCCGCGCCACCGCCCGCTCCATCCCAAGCCTTCGGGTCGCCGTCTGTGTGCGAGCACGCGCACAGGCCACTGCAACCATGGCGCTTGGACAAACGTCCGAAGTCGGTCGTGTCAGCGTCGTCCTTTTCCCGGACGGTTCCTGAGCTGCTCTGGTCCTTCCCGGGAAGCTCAGGCGGTGGGACGGCGGACGCAACTCGAAGCGGAGCGGCCCCGGCAGGCACCGCCCCAAAGCCGCCAGAGGAAGCGGGGCTGAGCTCAGTGCGCTTCTTTAGGACTCCCGCAGGGGGCGGTGTGGCAGTGTAGGTGAACCTCGGGGGGTGCACGATGGGCGATTTAGAGCGCCGCCGCCGCTGCGTCCGACTGGCTCCTCGCGACGCCTTCCTCATGCAGCTGCTGAAACAAAAAGTCAGTCACAATCTACCTGCGCAAAGGCAACCCGTCCTTTCAGAAAGTACCAATCGGGATCCTTTTCCACTCGACTTGTCCAAAAAGCTCAGCGGCGGGTTTCAAAGTAAATTGGCTTCTTTTAGCATTAAAGCACCCCAAAACATCATTGATAGCATTCAGTAGATACTTTTTAAGATTAATCAGCTGATTAATCGGTCATCAGAATTTGTTTCTGCCAAATATAGGCGTCGGCCTCAAACTGTCCAAACTGGGTGGGGCCCTAGTGTACAGTGAGGTGGCCATTTTGTAGCGCAGTCAGAATGCATTGTGACGAGTTAATGATTGCCAAGGAATTCACTCGCTTCAAAGGGATTTTAGTGGCACTATTCAGGTCCACTCTATGAAAAAGCCACACTGGTCAAAGGAGTCAAGAATGATTCTAAACGCCTTCCACACACATCCACTCACCCGTGCCAGTTGTCCTTGGACGGTCCGTGTTTGGCCTTAGAAGGGCCAGGGTCCCTTGCTGTCCCTCGAGGAGATTCGGGCACACCAGGCGCCGCAAGTGCCCTGCACACAGAAAAGAGTGTGCGTCAGCATCCGCTCGCTAGCAGCGCAGCCATCGTATGGAGGTATGGATCGTACCTGTCTGCATCCACTCGCAGCTTCTTGAAGGCCGTCTGGAGTGTTTCTTCCTCATGCTCCGGACCGCCTGCTGCCATGCTGGACCCAGGCCGGACCCTCCACTGACAAACAAATACAACACGTTTGAACAGGGCCAACAAGGAGGCTCACCACTCTGGACTTGGCTTACATTACATGAATGGGCAAAAGCAGCAAGAGGTCGAAATGAGTCAATCATACGACATTTTCTGTGCTTTGCTTAGTTTGCTTTACGCCAGGGCATGCAAACATTTGCCCCATGGGTGGGGGGCGGGAGTGGGGCAGAAGTGGAAAACCCAGGTCCAGAATGTCAAAACCCTGCCACCATTTGGCTTTACCCACAGGTGCTTCTGCTCAACTGGAAGACAAATGAGCTTGTTCACCTGCCAGTTGAGTATATGCACTTGTTGCTGAAGCTAAACCGTGGCAGAATTTTCACTTTCTTTTCCACTTCTCGTGGGGACAGAACACACATCAAATGCGATTTTACAATTTTGTCCACTCGAGGGCGCACTTTGTGAAATGGGGGCTGCTCCTCAAGATTTTACGCCTGGTCTTTCCGCACTTGAGAAGGCGAAAAGTGACCAAATGTTACCAGTAAAGGACGCCAACTTCGGAAAAGGCTGCACTATAAGCAGGGGTGTAGTGGGCGTGGTACGCGGGGGTACGCCGTCCACCCACTTCTCCCGACGCCACATTCAATTTTTATTTCGGTTTTAGCCCTGCACTGTCTGCGGGTTATTGAAATGTTTGTTGATCATTGTTCTAATGCGAGTTATGCTTAATAACGTTGGCCTGTGATTATTTTGGAGTAGTAAAACATTAAATTTAACGTTAGTTCAACTGGTGGTTGTAGCCTATGATTGATGTTCCGTATGTATATACTGTATAGAACATCCCAGAATCGCGTACACCCACTTAAAAAATCCCCACTACACTACTGACTATAAGAGTAAAAAAATGTAGCGCTATGTCAGTAAACTGCGTGAGTAGTAAAGGGGTTGTTTTGCTGGAATCCTTCTGTGGCTCTTTTTCGTGCACTGCCACAACAGGGATTTGGATCCATGCGGACTAGCAGTGCCCATCTGAATTCAAATTGGAATAACTGTGGCCCCTGAACTCATACCTGCTTCATAAGGTCACGTACTTGTGTTCATTTGAGTGGCGTCACCAACCCACTGACGTCACGTGATGCCATGACGCTGCAAAAACTACGAGCTAGGTGGCAAATCTATTGTTATAAATGAAAGAAAGGCGTCGGATTTTTAGGCCAACCTTGAACAATGCATTTCGTCTTGTCTTGGACGAGCAGAGGGCGACAAAAACTGGCAAAGTGTTTGCTAATAGCCGCCTGCTGCCACCACCTGAGCTAATGTTAGCCGCTAATCGGCTACCAAAAGAGCGAGGCGAAAGCTTGCTGACGACAACAAGGAGGAAAGCAAAGACTTACACTTCTTCACAAATTCCACGCGACGACGGCCGGATCCAGAGCACGCATAGAGACCGCCGAGCCCGCCGAGGACGGCGGTCGCACACACTCGGCGGCTGACGAGTCTAGCGAGGCTAACGACGCCACTGGCTACTTCGTGCAGCAACACCACGCTGAAAAGAAAACAAACTAAAGTGCGTCACCTATCCACTGACGTCAAGTGAACGCGGCGAAGAGAAGAAAACAAATAATACGACTAATAATAATCACAAACTATTCGCCCGCCGTCGCCGCCTATAGTGAGTGCGCTCGTAAACTGCAACAGCCTCACCGATGTCACACACAAAAACAAACTGAAAGCTGATGTCACGGGCCACAAGTGACCACGTGACACAGTTCATGCTTTAAGATGTTTATTTGTCATATGCACAGTCAAAACATGTTATCGCTGGCCAACAAAACGCTTACTTTGCCACAAATGGTGTCAAAGATTAAGATAATTTTGAAGGACAGATGAATTCTGAAGAGGTGGCACGGTGAAGACAGGTTATCCACGTCCGCCTCACTGCAGAGGTCTAGGGTTCGATTCCGGCTTCTGGCCCTCCCGTGTGGAGTTTGCATGTTCTCCACGTGCAATCGTGTGTTTTCTCCAAATATTTCGGTTTCCTCACACGTTCCAAAAACATGCAGGAGAGGTTCGTTGAACACTAAATTGTTCCGAGGTGTGTCTGTGAGCAGTCCAGGGTGTCTCATGTTAAATGTTAAAATTAATGTACCACTTTTACTAAATTGTCTTATTTAATTGGACTTCAATCGAGCAGTCAAGTCAACCACAAACACTTGATGAAGAAAGTTTGCCTTCCTATCGTACACGTCAAAAACCAATTTTACGTCGGAAACGTAATTATTTGGTATCTATGAATATAATAAGACTCCCCACACACAGTTAAAAAATATTTTCGCAAAATTCTGTATTCATAAATTTAAATTAATGCATAAGAAACCCACTTCCATTTAATTCGTGTTTGTGTGCGTGTGCGGCAGTGTGTGCGCGCGCGTGTTTGTGTGTATTCTTCATTACTGTATCTGTATGTAAGATATCCAAAAAGCTTTACATTTGATTAATTACTGCAAACTGCAAAATGTATCTGACTTTATACAGCATGCTTTTTGTTGTTCATTTTTGTTGTTCATATTTATTTTATTTGACTTTTATATTGTTTGTAACCTTCCTAACGTGGTTTGAGATGTTTAAAAACTGTATTTCTTTTTTATACAGTACTGTATTCCATTTTTCTCGTGTACTTTATACGTTTCATGGTTTAAATAAAGTTTTTAAAAAATATTCGAGCAAGCGTGTCACTCGTTTCTATCTGTGCAGTGTGCTGGTCCAATCACATGGCGCCAACTGGACGTTGTCCCCGGGCCGTCTGGTCTTCGTCCAATTGGAGCAAAGCGCGGGGAGGGAATCGTTGAGTGTCACCGCTATCAGCCAATAACAAGCCGAGGCTGTCCTTGACGTTCGCTTGGACTCGCGTGTTGGTTACCGGCGGCAGCGAGTGACTACGAGTCTTACGCTAAGCTAAGTCGGGATAGACAAACTAGGCAAAGGCTCAAGTTGGTTCTGGGGCAGCGAGCGTGAAATTGACATTTGTGATTTGCGCGCTCGAGAGGCTCAAATGTTGATTTCTGGTGGCGTGTCGGCGGCTGTGCTGCTCGCGGCGGTGCTGGCGTCCAGCGAGGCGCTCAAGGAAGGAGAATGCGAAGGTAAGCTGGAGCCTGGCGGCCGGCTAACGTTTGCCCAGGCGATTCCAATCCAAAAAGTCCAAATAACTCCTCGAAATCTTAATCAAATCAGCCCTGCTCGTTTGGATAATTAAGAGGAACGTCATAACGTCATAATTTCAGTACGAATTGAAAGTGTTAAGTGTAAGCGTTTAATGTGTTTCCTGCAGTTTGTACGGCGTTATATATGATGAGCATAACTCGCATACAATGTAATTGTCCAGTGTTGCTCAACCTGTTGCATCACGGCACATTATTCCATTTAGGAAAACTCACAGCACCGCCCTTTAAATGTAAAGTGGATGTGTATAGCGACACCCCCTGAGGTAAACTTCCCCAATCCGGCAAGATAAAACGCAGACACTCATTTAGGGGAAACAAGAAGAATCTCTGAGAAGGAACAAGCACAGGTGGAGGGGACCCCCTTTTTGGATGCTGAGCAGGCACCATTCATTTACGATATAGTATGATGCAGTACAGTGCTGGATAAAGTGGCATCAGAGTCCATTTCATGGTGAACTGAACTTTCACTTGTAAAACACTTTCAACCTGAGGTTCTCAACACGCTTGAACACGGTCTCCTCATTTGACATAATGACGCAGCATCAGGAGCAAATGGGAGGAGTCAGTATCTTTCTCAAGGACAAAGGGTTGTGGACTGAGCGCACCTTCGGGTTGGTAGACGACCACCTTAACAGCCGAGGTATGCCGGCCCATTTAATGATATGACGTAGTCCCGGTGGACGCCTTGGAGAAAGGGGTTCTTCCCAAGACCCAGCCCTCTAAGTCTGTAGAGCAGGGGAGCCCAACCTTTTTTGACCCAAGGGCTACTTTTCAAGGAGCCAACCTCCGGAGATCTACCAGTCCAGTGTCAACATCTGAGAGCAATAGCCATTACTGACCTTAATATGAACCAAACAGAAAAAAAACAGCTACAAAACCGGTCGATCTCTGTTTGGATTAGACTTGATGATGTTCATGTGCGAGAAAGCAGACTCGCACAAATAGGTTGATCCGAAAAGGGCTGTCAGGTTCAAAGCACATCTTCTGAGATTGGGGTACTTCTCTGCCACCAGTCGTTTCCAGAACACTACAGTGATCCCTCGCTATTTCGCGCTTTGATTATCGGTACCTCGGTGCATCGCATTTTTTTTTCTCCCCACAGTATTGTATTCAGAAAAAAATGCTAACATGACTCGGAGGTTTTTTTGCATGGCTGTAACTTGATTGGTTCCCAGCGACGATTCGTCGACCAATGACAGCACAAGTGGATCTATCCCATGATGCACAACCATGTTGATTGGCTGTGCATCTTCTCAGCCCCGCCCAGCACCCTCCCTTCTCTTATCACGTGGGTTACTCTTTGATTAGTGTCTAATCAAGTGGCTGCCTTGATCAGTGTTGTTTACTACGCGTGTGAGTGTGTGTATTCATGTGTGTGCACGCGCATGCGTGAGAGAGTGTGGGGACTCATTCAGTACCTGTGCGGCGCGGGATAGCTGGCCAGCAGCTCGCTGGAGGCTACACTGTCACAGCTGCATAAAGACAATGCTGATGGATGTTAATTACTGTATTAGGTTTTATAATTTATAGCAACACTGACTTCCTGTCATGTCATAAAAAAAAAAAAAAATCCCCCAACACAACTTGTGGTCAATTTGGGATCAGTCCGCGGTCGACTGGTTGGGCACCCCTGATATAGACTCATCCTTGGCAACGCCTCTGGGAAGCGGTCCACCTCAGGTCTTGTCCCTGTTGGTCGGTGCAAAATCCAAACCGCCTGAGAGTCAAACAACGCCACCTTGCTCCCTCTTCCAGCGGGTGAGGAAGGGGTAGGAGTTAGGAGAAGTGGCAGAAAAACAGACCAACCAAGATGTACTAAATGCCCGCGTATACAAATAAAGCCTAAGTCAAGATGCCAAAAATATATCTTCTGAAATAATGATGAGATGGCAAATGGACGTATTTGGTGTGGACGCTGGGCTTGTTAAGTTGAACACAAAGCTGACATAATTGAAGATAAGCTCACACGGAGATCTCAAATAATATCGAAGTGAAAATGGAAGATTTCCTGTGTTGTACGTTGAGGACAAGAAGGGAAAAAAAAGCTGACATTGCATCAAACAAAGCGCATCTGTTTTCTTGTTTCCTGCAGTCAAATGTCTGCAGCAAACAAAACACAGGTGACAAGAGAATGTGAAGACTCCAGGTGGAGCGGGTCATCCATTCTCAAAATGATTGTCACCTATCCTGATCATTGATTGTTTGGAAACATTGTTGAATTAGAAATTGGCGAATCCTCAAACTCGAAGACAAACTAGTAATTGCCATGAATAAATCTGTTAACTCTGATTTATCCTCCATGAGAGCAGACTGATCGTCTTCTATTTTTTCCAAAACAAGACATTGGCAACCGTCGGCTTTTACTCTGCAAACATTGATCAACGTCTTTTGCCAATTTTGCGGACGGATGTTACAGAGCAAAATTTTTGTTGCAGTGTGTGTGACGTTTTTGGGCAAGTTCTACAAATTGCTTCAGGAGGACAAAGTGGAAATGAATAGCGACAATGTGGAGAAGGCGCTCCTCAAAAGCTGCAGCGCCGCCAAAGGCAAAGAAAATCGATTTGTAAGTCCCCACACAAACGTGACCTCCTCCTTGCCGGTGCCGCTGCTGCCTTCTAACGAGGAGACGTGTGTTGTGTGGTGTGTGTGTGTGTGCGCGCGCGCAGTGCTACTACATTGGGGCGACCAGCGATGCCGCCACGAAGATGACCAACGAGGTGTCCAAGCCGCTCAGCTATCACGCTCCAGTTGACAAAATCTGCGAGAAGCTCAAGAAGAAAGACAGCCAAATCTGTGAACTGCGCTACGGTAACTGACACTTACACTTTCTCCGCCACTTCCATTCGTGCCTGGGCGCAAATGACACTCCGGATAGTTTGACACTCGTTATATTTAATTAAATTTTTTTCTCATGACTTTTTCTTTGTTTTAATTCGGTTTTCAAAAGAGTTTGTTAGTTTTCATTTCAGGGGAAAATGGGGGAAAATACTTGGAAATGTTGGAAATGTGATATTTAAAAAATCAAGGGCTCAAAAACATGACCCAAACACGCTGATGGACTGTTGATAACCCGCTTATGGCGTATGCGCATTTCCAGTGAGTGAATTACTGAATGAAAAAGTGAAGAATCAAATCTTTTGTGCGGGATTGTGCAGACAAGCAAGTGGACCTGAGCTCGGTGGACCTGAAGAAACTGAAGGTCAAGGATCTGAAGAAGATTTTGGAAGAGTGGGGCGAGTCGTGCAAAGGCTGCGCGGAAAAGTCCGACTTCATCCGGAAGATCACTGAGCTGATGCCCAAGTACGCACCCGCCGCCGCCAGCTCACGGACTGACCTCTGATCAGCGAGGTGCGGCTGACCCGCTGGCAGGCGCCTGCGTCGCGGGCCCACCGCTCGCCGCGCACAATCGGGAGGCTGTGCCGTGCTGTGCCGTTTCTTCTTTCCATGCGACTCACTCAGGACGCCGACAGGCGGACATTTGGTTCCACCCGCTGTCCGGCCAGAGGGCCGCCATCACTTCCTGTTTCTGACTTGATGTTTGTGTTTCTATTAAAACCGTGTTTCCCAAACACTTAAAGTGCGGTGCTCGTCAAACGAGGCTGTGCAAAATATGAAAATGATGTTGTACCATTTTTCAGAGGTTGTTGATACAGTATATTGTTGTTGTTGAAGTTGAATAGGGCAAAGGCGTGCCAAGGAACGCTTCAAAAGCCATGACTCCTCCGTATGTCAGCTTTCGGTCAATTACAAACCTAATTCCAATTGTGTTGAGACATTGTGTTAAAGACAATACAATGATTTGCAAAGCACATTCAACCTATATTTTAATACGCTACAAAGACAAGATATATAATGCTCAAACTGATAAAACTTTGTTGTTTTTTTTAGTAAATAATCATGAACTTAACATTTTATGGCTGCAACATGTTCCAATAAAGCTGGGACAGGTGTTAAAAAAAGAATGAGGGATTTCATCATCGATGGTCCATGACATTATCAAAAGGTTCAGATAATCGGGAGAAATTACTGCATGTAAGTGGCAAAGCAAATAAACTTGCTTTCCAAATCATTGCATTCTGTATTAATGGTTAACATCCCAGCTTGATTGGAATCGGGTTTAAAAAAGCCATGGACCAAAACACGTGCGCGGGCCTTCCCAAATTTTTTGGGTGTCTTTCGGAAAGCAGAAGGGGTTTTCTCACGTTCATAACCTGTTTGGGGGGCACGGTGGTTGACTGGTTAGCAGGTCGGCCTCATAGTGCAGAGGTGCAGGGTTTGGTTCTGGCTCCGGCCTTCCTGTGTGGAGTTTGCATGTTCTGCCCGTGCCTGCGTGGGTTTTCTTTGGATATTCCCAAAACATGCACCGTAAGTTAATGGAGCATCTGAAATTGTCCCTTTGTGTGCCTGTGAGTGCGAATGTTTGTCTGTGTGTGCCCTGTGATTGGCTGGCAGCCAGTTCAGGGTATCCCCCGCCTTCTGCACAATTTCGGCTGGGTTAGGCTCCAGCATGCCCAGGACCCTCGTGAGGAGAAGTGTATTATAAAATGGATGGATGGATAACTTGCTTCTTCCTCTACTACTAACGGTGCTTTGATTTTTTTAGGGGTTTTTTTGTTTTCTGAGACCCCTGTTTTTAGACCCTCGCAATGTGTAATATAGAAATAAGTTGTTTTGGATGTGATGACCTTGTTACTCTTTGACCTTCAAATCAGTTTACAGCTCTCTTGGAAAAAAACATGGCTTAGTTTTCATAGCATTGCACCTTTGCCACTTGCCTTGATTCAATCTTGGGCAAGTTCCATGACCTGGACGACGGATAGCAACCATAAATCTATCTTGGTTCATCGATCTTTGCCAGTGACGGCGACAGGAAGAACAAATTCCACTAGAGTACTTGTATTTTACATTTCATTTTGTGGCAGTCATCACAATTTAGGTATTAACATTACTGTTACTAACCAGCAATGTCAGAACACAGGTCAAAAACAGACATAAGGAAACATGTCATTACTTTGTGACAAGGATTAATACTTCCGAATGAATATTTACCACAGCTTCATGTTTCTCAGAGAGGAAAAATTCTAATTGACTTCAAAAGAAAACAGTAGTGGAGAAACTTGTGGATGTGTTCGATTGTATAAATTAGGATTATTTTCCATATGTCTGAATGTTTTTTTTTACTTTTTATTTTTATGGACAAAATATTAAACTTGACACTTCAATAACATTTTCGTTGTCAATTTAACAAGAAACGAGAACAAAAACAAATACATCAAATCAAGACATTCCAATTCAAACATCAAAAAGATTACACATAAACATAACGTTTTAGGATATGTATGTACAGATTGCTGACAGACTTCAAATAAACAACTTTGAGTACATGTCAAAAATGTTGACCTTCTTTATCTATAAATTTGAGAGACTCAATGTAACAATATCAAGTTTTTAAAAAGCATGGAGTACTCTTTAAAAATGTGGCTTTGAATAAAATTTGTCCGACTGTATGACGAGTCTGGCCCTGCGTGATGACGTCACGTCGCCGTTCGCCCCCGCCTCCAAACGTTGCAGGCGCACATTCCTATTGTCCAAGATGGCGACGGCGTTGTCGTTGCACCTCTCCCGTCGCTGACGGGCGGACATGTTTTCCTTTTCCAGCCTCTCTTGGCTTTGTCGAGGGGCAAAGGCACGTCGCCGCCGCGGCGGGGCGGAAGTGGCGCTTTAGCCAAACCTGCTGGAGACTAATACACCAAGGATTATTGCCGCTCCGTCCCCCTCGTCGTCCTTCCCGCCGACATGAAGCGGCAGGCAGCCAGGGAGAGTTCGCCTCCTCTTCCTCCGTCGTCGTCCAGGGCGGCCGCCAAGCGTCTCCGGGAGAGGGATCGAGAGAGCGGCCGCCGGGAGGAACTCGCCCCGCCGCCGCCGCTGGGTCTGCTACTGGCGGACAGCCGCGGCGGACACCGCCGGAGGAGCCGCAGCCGGGAACGGGACAAGGCGGCTGCGACGGCCGGACTGCGGCCCCCAGCCAGGGACTACAAGACACTGCTCATCAGCAACGTAAGCCCGCAGGTACCCGATGACGACCTGGAGGACGCCCTCTTCCACGAGTTCAAGAGGTTCGGCGATGTCAGCGTCAAACTGTCACACACGCCGGAACTGGGCCGCATCGCCTATGTCAACTTCCGTCACGCGGAGGACGCGAAAGAAGCGCGCCACGCCAAAACGTCTCGGCTACTCCTGGCCGAGCGGCCTCTCAAAATCGAGCCTGTGTACGTGCGTAGGAGGAGTGTCACGCCGCCCGACGTCACCTACCTGGCCGCCGTGCGCGCGCACGCCCAAGCCACGCACGTCTCCTACCCACCCTACCGCCAGAGGTCACTGTCGCCGCCAGGACCCTCGCTCAGCCTGCGTGAGCTGCGCGCACGCCAATACGCCCTGGAAAGCCTGAGCCGCGAGCGTCTGCTGGACTATTACGGGATGCTGGACGACAGGGGGCGTCCCTATGGCCTGCCGCCAGTCCCTCAGCCACCGCCACCTGATGATCTGAAGCCCGAAGATGACCAGCGTGCCACAAGCAACCTTTTCATCGGCAACCTGGACGGCAGCGTCACAGAGGCCGAGTTGAGGCACGGCTTCGACAAATACGGCGCCATCGAGGATGTGGTCATCAAAAGGCCAGCGCGAGGCCAGGGCGGCGCCTACGCTTTTGTCAAGTTCCAGAACCTGGACATGGCCCACCGCGCTAAGGTGGCTATGCAGGGCCGCCTGGTGGGCGGCCATCCCGTCAAGATTGGCTATGGCAAAGCCAACCCAACCACGCGCCTGTGGGTGGGTGGCTTGGGACCAGCTAACTCGCTGGCTGCCCTCGCCCGCGAGTTCGATCGCTTCGGGAGCATCCGCAACATTGACTATGTCAAGGGCGAGAGTTTTGCCTACGTCCAGTACGAAAGTCTGGATGCGGCGCAGGCAGCGTGCACACAGATGAGAGGCTTCCCTTTGGGAGGGGCTGATCGCCGCCTGCGCGTGGACTTCGCTAAAGTGGAAGAGACTGCTGCCCGCCCATTCGCGCCCGTGCAGCTGCTGCCCCAGTATGACGCACTGGCTGACATCTACAGCCGCCGCCGCAGCCTGGAGCGTGGAGCCAGGGAGCGCGTGTCTCCGTCCTCGCAGAGGGAGCGCGACTTCGCCCCCAGCCCTCCACGGGTCCCGGACAGGAGGGCGGGCCTTGCAGGGGCAGATGCCTTTGGGAGGAGCAGCAAGGGCCGGAGTCGCAGCAGGGAGCGCTGGCTGAAGGACCGCGAGGAGAGGCGGGGCCGGAGGCGGAGCCGCAGTCTGTCGGCCGAGCGCGAGAAGGGACGTGGCCGTGCGCGGACGTCGCCCGACCTCAGCCCTGACCGCGCCCGCATCCGGGCGCCCGACTCCACCACGGAGCCACGTGATCACACGCCCGACGCCAAGGAGGCTGAGTCTCCGACTGCTCGCCACCGCACGAGCAAACAGGCAGACGCCCATCACCACCGCAACAGCGAGGCAGGAGCCTCGCCCCCAATACCTGCCGGTGCACCTCCACTGAGCCCCGGCTCGCTGTCGGAGTTTGCAGCGGCGTCACTAACTAAGTGTTGGCGCGGAGTGTTTGCACTAAAGAACAGCAGTTTCCCGGCCCACCTGTACCTGCTGGAAGGCGGCGCCCCTTTCTTTGGTGCCATAATGCGGCGCAACGGCGAGCCACTAAAGATTGCTCAGCGCCTCCGCATGGACCAGAGCCGCCTGGATGAGGTGGCACGGCGTGTGAAGGCGGGTCGCCCCGATGCCTTCGCTGTGCTGCTGGCCCTCCAGGGACCTGTGGACCGGCAGGCTGGTGCTTCTGAGGCGGGGCTCCAGGTACGCCTTTTGCGTCACCTGGTGGCCTACCTGCGCAACAAGGAGGCAGCGGGTGTGGTTAGTCTGCCTGGCGCAAAGGAAGGCGGCCCTGGCGCCATGCTTTATGCCTTCCCACCAGGCGACTTTTCGGTCCAGTACCTACAGGCGGCCAAGAGGGCAGCCACGCGTCTGGACGAGGAGCACATGGTGGTCGTGGTGGTCAATGACACTAACTGACTTCAAGGGGTTGCCCTGACTCCCAACTGCGATGCGCTCCAACTTAAAAATAAGAAAAGAAGAAGCTCCGCCCTCCCTCATGAATAATTAGTTAGCGTGTCGTATCTCTTCTCTTTTAACACTACAGAACATCTATGAATGTTTCATACTTTTTTTGCTCTCAAATGTGATTTGAAGTAGGAAGTCAAAATGTGAGATGGTGAAAATATTGTTTCCCTGGTAACCTTTTTAAAGGACTATTTCTCTTTTTTATGTATTTTGTTTTTAACATATGTTCTCATGTTAAAGAAAATGGTAACTCTTACTGGCATCCTTTTTTTTTTTTTTAAAACTACACAACACAACCATTATATCATGAGCCACATGCTAACATTAGGCATGCTCATCCGGGTCTCTGTCCCTCCATTGATCCATCCGGTCTCTGAACTGCTTATCCACACTGTAAAGATGTAATTTTCACATTATCCATAACAAGCAAACCTGTGACATTCTGTGCCGTACTAATTGCCCTACCAACAAAAACCACATTGTATTATTTGACATGCTAATCCACCTACTAACACTCATTTTGCTGGTCCTCATCCTAAAATTAACCATACTAGTCTGGATGTAAAGAAGCAGGAGTTTTAGCCTGAGCCACTTTTATCCACGTGCTAACAACCCTGCTCATTCACATGCTGCAGATAAAATAATGTAGCATTAGCAATCCAAACATACAAAATTAGGGGTGTTCACACGGCACACATTTGCATCGGTGCTTGCACCAACGTTTTTTGTTGCGATATATCTTACACCGGAGCAAATTTTGTGGAGCGTTCACACGTAAAAAGCTGCTGACTAAAGCGAATCGTGTTTACCCCGGTGCAGCCCCACTTGCGTTCACACGGCAGTTTCTGCGGCCGTGCAATACGATAGAAAACAAAGAGCTGTCGTGTTGGTTCTTTTTAAAACAAACTTAATTATTTTGTTTAACTCGTGCAACTACAGGCACGTCCTTCTCGGTCTCCGTGCCTTCTTCTCGAGAGGCGTTCAATGACCGCCCCCGAAAACCTAAATCAACGATGACTTCAATGACACTCAGAAAATCAAAAATAATGCAGCAAATAGAAAATCAAGAGAGGAAATCACAAAATAAATTCTATGGGGGGTTGTGAACACACAACAGAGGAACAAATACACAAACAACTCCGAGACAGCCCAGTCTCCTATAAAAGGAAAGATGACGGAACTACAACAGAACGAAAGCAACACATTCTAGCCCACGGGTGGGCAATCCCAGTCATGGATGTCCTGCATGTTTTCCAAGTCTCCCTGTTGCAACACACCTCATTCCAATGAACAGGTAAATATCAGGCCTCGTCAGACCTTACTGATAATCTGATCATTCAAATCAGGTGTGTAGCGTTGGAAAACACACAGCGGCCCTAGGACTGGGATTGCATGTATCTAGCCGTATGTAATCGGTAGCGAGTGCCCCGTTCACACGTACCATTTTACTTCGGTGATGCCCCGCAAACGAGCATTTGCGCCGGAGCAAATTTTAAAACCACCTCCTTGAACAGGGTTAAATTTGCTCCGGTTTAAGCTGTTTTCAGGGGCTACACCGGTGTAACTTTGTACGTGTGAACGCTCTACTGTGGCAGCCCCGGCGCTCCACCAGAGCAAAAGTTGCCGCGTGAAGACCCCTTTTGTTGGTCACCCTTATCCGTATTTTCGAATCCACATGCTAGCATTAGTCTAACCCTAGTCCACGTTAATCAATAACCGCAAGAGTCCACTAATAAACTAATGTAATATAAATACAATAGTTTAATATTACCATGACATCAGGTGAACTAATTCACAGGCGAACAAAGAGCATTCTAAAAGCAGTAATATATAAAATCTCAGGATTTAAGGTAAATTCGATATTTAGAAAATTCTGAAAAGTGGGGGTACGTTTTTTACGGACGGAAGGAGCCCAACCGTGAAGGGTGTGTGGTCAATTGAGTCCGGTGAAACCCTGAAATACAGTACAGTCCAAAAAGGGGAATTATGACATTATTTAGCCAGCAGAGGGCGCTGTGTGACAGGAAGATGAGCAACACACGAGTAGAGGTCCATTACACAAAGATTATACAGTACTGTAAATGCATCTATTTTACAATCTGTTTGTGCTCATAAGGATCGCGGGCGTGCTGGAGCTTAGCCCAGCAGTAATCGGAGAACATCCTCACAGGAAGGCCGTAGCCGAAATCGAACTCGGCACTGTGAAGCCAACGTGCTAACCAGTCGATGATCGCGACGCGCGCATATGTAACGACAATGGGACGTCAACGTTGAATGTGTATTGAACTTGCTAAGATGACGACTACGATTGTGAATATGGGGTGTCAGTGCTTGGTGTTTATCGATTGTGATTCTGGTGATTAGAGGAGCTCGGTGCTGGCTGGCATTTATTTATGATGAACGTGACACAGCCACAAATTGTACTCAAGTAAGAGTTTTATTACTTGAGAAAAATTTGACTCAAGTACAAGTTAAAAAGCGTTCTTTAAATAATTAATAAATTAAGATAACGTATTTCAGACGAAAACTACTTTTTTACATTGTAGTATGACCGTCATAGAGACAAAATACCAAATTCAGATACTGCTCAACTTTAAACTGAAATAATTGTGAATTTAAATGACCAAAAAAAATGAACAAACTGCCACCAGTGTTCTCTGTTTCCACTTTGAACTTGTGAGGCCCCAGAGACTTTGGTTTGCGGTCATGTGACGGCCTGGCTCCGTCCGATTGGTGAAATTGAGTCATGTGACACGAGTCTCTCTTGTACACCAAAACAAAAATTGTGCAAGCAACAGTAACTTCATACAAATAAAAGCAGTGCGCAAAATGGAGCTCAACGTGACGTTTAAAATATGCTAAACTCCCCCTTGACAAAAATACTCGCGCAAAAGGAAAAGTATGTGGCTATGCCCAAAAGGACTCGAGTTCATGTAGGCAGTCTGTCGATGCGAGCGTTGGCGGCATTCATTCTTCTTGTCTGCATTCCCGCCAAAGGTCAGGCAGCGTTGGCGTCGCCGCGGCGACGACACGATCAACAGCAAATCGCTTTGTGGCGACGAGCTTTTTGAGGCTAAGTGGGCGGAGCCCATGCTCCCAGCGCTTCGTGTTTCTGCTTGGGGATTTCCTTTTCTTTCCCACTCGAACGAGCGTGTTTTGGGAGAAACGGTGGTTGGAAATGAACACCGCCTTCTAAATTATGATTTTGATATGTGTATCAGATTTTCCAAAATCAGTACTCCATGCAAATGACACTCAGCGTTGTTATCACCCTTTCGAGAATAAATCAGATGTTCTTAAAGCAACCTCTCAAAGACACGCAATGCCCCCCACACCAACCCCGCCCCCCAATCCAAAAGGTCAAACGTACAGTGGCAAATGATTGTCAATACATTTTACAGCATTAAAAGCCATGGGCCTGTTCTAAAATGGAACACCAGTGAAGGAACATTGTGACTTTGTAGCAAGAGATCATTGGAAAATGCGAACACTGGCAGAGACGTATCAAAATAAAGTGTTGCATTTTGATATGAATCTGATCCCTAATTATTGCGAGAGATCATTCGTTCTAACAATAATAATTCAGAAGCGTTGGCGATGTGTGTGGCATGAGATGTCAATCACTGCGTCTGTGTTGCATGGTGGGAAAAAGGGAGCGGATGCCAGCACTGTAGTAGCAAGTCGACTTTTATTGTGGAAAGCAAATGAAGCTTGTTAGCGTCATTATTGCAAAAAGTCCCTCAAACGTTTAAAGAAAGAGAAACGAAGCAAAAGGAGTCGATATCCAAAAACGCTTACAGACAATCATCGTCATCTTTGCGCTTTTCGACCAATCCTCAAAGAAAGCTAATTTGTATCAAAAGTCCTGAAAAACATGAAGACTTTATTGACTTCATCTGTCAACCGCTTAAGTAGAAAAATATTTCGGAAGTCAAACTTCATCATCATCCTAGCACCCGTGAATGACGCTGGTTAACGTTTGTGATGACAACTGTCTTTTTTCGTCGACATTTTTGCTTCACACATGAAGGCAAACAAATGCACATTCGTTGATTCAAACGTGACAAAACGGTTCATTTCAAATGGACCTTGGGATTACGGACGTTCGCACACGCGTTACCGTGATGACCTGCTCCGCGTACGCAAACACAGAACCACATGCGCACACTTGCACACACATTTGCGCATACACACGCACGCATTGTACCTTGTTGTTAGAAAGCACCCGCACAGAAAACAAAACGCTGGCGAAAAACGTGAAAAGCAAAACACCGGTGATGCGAGCACATGTCTCGCAAGGTTAGGCGTGCGGGGTCGTAGGTCACTTAGCATTCGGCTACAACAGTAGTCCTTACCAGATGCCAATCCCCGCCCCCTCCCTGGTAGCCCCTCCCCACAGTACCTGCCCTCGCCGTGGCACCGAGCGTCAGAACCTCAGCAGGAGCGCCACCTCATGGGGTGGGGCCAGCGGTTCTTAGGGCGGCACATAGGGCGGGGGCGAGCGGTATGCGGTCATGTTCTTGGGGCGCGAGCCTTTGCCCTCCTGGGGCGCCGCGAAGGGCGGCGGCGGCTGGTAGGGTGGGGCGTTGGGGTCGTCGTCTCGGAGCGCCGAATACTCGCCTAGGACTTGGCGGCCGGGGGTCGCCGTCTCGGGCGGGTCGCCGTTGGGGTACTCGGGCGGCGGCAGGGGCGGCTTTTCCTCCAGTAGGATGAGCGGGGCGCCGGAGGAGGGCGGCGTCTTGGAGTTGTCCAGCTCATCGGCAAAGATGATGGGCACGCCCTTCTTGATGAAGGTGGCCTGGTCCTCCAGGGTCAGTTTGCCCTTGCGCTTCTTCCGGTAGCAAATCATGGCCACGATTCCCGCCAGCAGCAATATGGCCGCCACCACCACAGCGGGTATGACGGTGTGCAAGTAGACGTCATCTGCACTCTGCCGCCCGGTCCCAAGGGCCGGGGTCACGGCGGCGGGCGGCGGGATCTCCGTCTCGCCTGGCGGGATGAAAGAGAAGGCCTGACAGCTGGCCCGTCCCTTGGCCGTGACACCCAGGGGTCGGAAGTCGGGCTCCATGGCGCGGCGGAAGTTGGGCGTGGGCCTGCCGTCGGCGTCGCCCAGCATGCGGCTCAGGCTCATGATGTCCTCCTTGGGGCAAGGTGTGTGCGGCAGGCTGCTGTTGGTCCACTCCACCAGGATGGAACCCTTGCTGATGTTCCTCAGGGTCACCGTGCTGCTGTTGCGCTCCCCCATGGCGTAGGCCAGCTTCCTGACCAGGAGGATCTTCTTGTGGATGTCGTTGGTGACCCGTCGCGGTTCTCCCTCCAGTCGGGCCGTGAACACCACCGGACTTTTGTCGTTGGCGGGCCAGCGATCCACACGCACCTCGATGGCGTCAATGGCGTTTAGGCCTCCTTTGTCGGTGGCTTGCACAAAGTACTCGTGCTTGCCGGCGTGATGCACGTCAGGGAGGCCGTAAAGAAGCTGGCTGGTGCTGTCGAGGGGAACACAGAGAAGAGGAAGAAGACAATTAGATTAGATTTGGGCATCTCCGTTTCCTGTCGCTCAAGGTCACCTTACAGCACAGGTGTCAAAGTCAAGGCCCGGGGGCCAGATCTGGCCCGCCACACCATTTTATGTGGCCCGCGAAAGCAAATGAAGCGTGTCAAGTTCCACGATGCTTGCTAAAGTCTGAACCAAATGTCAAACTGTCATATATAATCCACAATAACAGTCATTATTCTTGACTTCTGATTGTAAAACTAATTATTCATCAATTTTTCATTGTGCTTAAGAAAGCCATCAGTGAAACAGAAACTTCCGACTCGTATCGGAACGAAATTTAGAAGATCGTACTTTTTATTTTATTCTGACGAGCTGTATCCTCGCATCTATTTCCAAAAATACTTCACTAATAAAAGTAAGTCCAAAGCACCTGTTGAACTGGATCCAGGAACCTTCTCCCACCACTTCATTGAGGTTCTTCCTCAAGCTCAGTCCGTAGCTTGTCGGTGGTTCCATCTTCTTTGTCAAAGAAAGTGTCCAAAGGGATCTTTACCTCAAAGTACGTTCCCACCAGAGCGTTCACCTGGTCGATGGGGTTTCGCAAAACCGGTTTTTCATTGTACGGGTCCGGAAGAGGCGCCGGCGACGGTGTCGTGCGTCGAGATGGCTTGGCCGTGGTTGTCCTTGGTTCAAGAGGCGCCACCGTAGTTTTGGGCCTTTTGGGCTTCTTGGTGGGTTTGCGTGTTGGCGTGGGGGCAGGAGGCGTGGCGGTGGCTTCCACAAAGACAGGCCGGGTCGCGGTTGGCTCGATGGGGATGGTGCTTGTGGTCTCCATCACCCTGGTGGGTTGAGGAGGCTCCAGGGTGGGCGTGTGGGCGACCGAGTCCCGGACTCGAATGGTGGGTTTAACCGGCAGTGGGACAGGACCACGCACGGGCGGCGCTGAGCTTTGGGCGGGTGCTTCGATGGACGGAGACGATAGTGTTGGGACGATTCGGACGGGCGGCTCCACCACAGACGACGGAGGGAGCGACGTTAGGACCGGCGTGGGCATGTTGTTCAATTGCCGACGAACACGCTTGGCCACGTGTGGCTTTTTGTTGGCCACGTGCCAGCCCACCACGGGGTACCCCAGTTTGGCCGACATGACGCCTCCCTTAGCCGGACCCTCGACGTCGGCCAAGTTCGGCATGCTACTCTGGTCCAGCGCGCAGCCGAGCTTCCACGACAGCAGAGCGCCGTTCTCCACCACCTGGAAGAACAAATATTGATCATCATCACCGCACTCCCCCTTCATTCTGGACATGGGATTCTGGGATAAACTGTGAAGGGGCTCTGCGCGTGAAAAAAAACATCAACTTGCCACTTCCAACTGTCTCATCCGTCTCTTATTTGAGCCATCTACGTACCCACGAAAATGGAGCCGCTATATCGCTAAACATTCCAACAGCATTATACAGTGAAACTCCTCTACAACAAAATCATGTTTGCAGCAAGACATTTTTCACAACAGGGGTTTTTTCACTGTAGCAAATTTGATCTCCGATCCAAACACACACACACAAACGTATGTGTACTCTTTATTTTTATTCCAATAGTGCATAAGTATGAGCATACACTTATTTGACCCTTCATATAGTCAGTGTAGAAAGAAAAAAAGGGAAAGAAATTGCGAAATTTACGATCAGCATTCGCTTTCACTTACATTCAATTAATTGGATAATGTCTTTTATTTTGCCTCCTCCGTCTTTCATTTTGATCACTTTTACCCTCTCTTCCAGCGTCAGAGCTCTTCTTGTCTTAGCTGCTTGACATCCAAAGGTCCGTTTTGTAGCCATTTTAGCATTGCAACGTTCTTGCTGCGTCTGAGACTAACAATAACAAATACTTCCTGGACTACTGCGCATGTGTAAACCAGTGTGGTGGTTGCTGTTGCCGTTTCCGAATGAAGTAGTGTTGGATTAGACTTTGTTGAAGTGAATCTCGTCACGAGGCAAGAGCAAAGAAAAAGATTTCGTATAACGCAACAGGATTTTTTTTTCATTGTATGGGGGGCAGGAAAGTGGGAATGGTATTAATGCATGAAGATTTTTTCACACTAGGGGGTATTTTCGCCCATGTAGGTTTCATTGTAGAGGAGTTTCACTGTAAAATGACTGCCGGACCAAATGTGGCATTCAGGAGGAATTCCAAGGGCAGCCTTGGAATCAAACTGACCTTCTTAGCATTTCCAGGTCCAGCCATGAAGGCGGACATATCGAAGAGTCTGTTGTTCACGACTGGGACAATTCTCATGAAGGGGAGCTCCACCCCTGAGAAGCTCCTCATGTTGTCCAGCAGCGCCACCCTCTGGCAGGAGCTCATCTTGGTCAAGTCGGCATCCAGGATGACCGTCAACACAGTGACCGATTCCTCTGGGCCGCACGACCACGCTGACGGCTCACCGTCAGAGCCTACTTGATTGGTCGCCGTTTGATAAGACTCCGCCTCAGTGGGATCTTCGGGTCGGACCTCGATGGAAAGGACCTCTGAGGAAGACTCGTTGGAGACGCCGACCGATATGTAGTAGACACCTTTGTCCTCATCCAGTGGCAGTCCTTGCAACGTTCTGCGTGGGGCGTCCCAGTGCAGCCAAGACGGAAGGACATCCTTCCCAGACTCGTAGATCTGAAAAGCATTCGCACTTTATTAGCATTATTAATATTATCCATTCACGTTCAAAAGCAATTCAATTATGCACACACACACACACACAGATTGTTGAAGTGTTGAAGAATGAAAAGAAGGAAGGAAGGAAGAGATGAAAATAGAGATATGCGGATGGAAGGGGGTGGAGTTGGGTGGCTGTTGGGGGATTCCTGGCCTCGTCCACTGACGACAGTGGAAAATGTCAAAGAAAGGGGGAGCGTTGTTAAAGAGTGTAGTGTGTGTGTGTGTGTGTGTGTGTGAAAGAGGGGGGGGGCGAGAGAGAGAGAGAGAGAGAGAGAGAGAGAGAGAGAGACTGTGTGTACGCGTTGAACGTTGCCAGGCGGATATAAAACAGCAGAAAGTGATGACATCATCACGTCGTCATGAAGTATATGAGTTGTCAATCAAGAGGGAGGTGCTCTATCCATCTTCATCCTCCCTTCCAGTTTGTGCTTGCTGATTTTGAGGGCTCCACTACCATGTGTGCATATTATTACAGGGAGGGCCCAAACACACACACACACACACACACACACACACACACGTTAAAGAGAGCGCATGAGTCAGCGCACTTGCTATGTAATTATGGTCATTGCTGGCCGGGAGCTTTTAAAGACACATTCACACGCTTGCGTGCGCGCGCACGTGTGGGCTCGCTCAGATGGTCACATGGTTTGCGGCGAGCCATTCTGACCGCCAAACGCCGTCGAGGTAAGACAAGGCGCCCGATGATGTGCGGATGCCCGTTGCCTAGCAACCGCTTTTGGGGACACGCCGGTGCCAGCCAATCACAGATTTGCTTCCTGATGACCATCAGTGGCAAGTTACTTCACGACTGATGATAAAATCATAATCATCTATAATGGATGAGGATATACAAATCATATATAAAAATCGGTACTTTTATTTATATATTTTTTAAATAAAATACAAAAATGTAATTAAAATACTTTTGGAATGCATTTACTTCACAAGCCAACTTAAGATTGGAATCCAGCTACTGTGAGTCAAGGTACTTTTGTAATGTAGTCAATAATGAGTACAATTACTATTGAAATACAGTAATTCAATTAATATTTTTTACTAAGTTACTGTAGCAATACGGTTACTCTATGAGTAAAGTTACATTTGAAATATGGCTACTTGATGAGTAAAGTGACTTTTGGAATTGACTACTTTGAGCTATTTTGAGCTTTTGGAAAATGGAAACTTAATGAGTGAAGCTACTTTTGGAGTGGAGAGTCTTCACTCAAGGGTACCTTTGGAATATAGCAACCCAAAAGTATATTTAGTATGTGCATAGTACAGTCAAACCTCGGTTTTTGAACGTCTCGGTTCTCGTCCAATTCGGTTTTCGACTGAAAATTTCGAGTTTTTTATGCCTCGGATGACGAACAAATTTCGGTTCTCCAACAAAATGAGTGCACTTGAATGCACCATTTGACTCCTCTCGCCTTCCTTACACGCGGAAGTGACGCTTCCTCGGGTTGCTTTCCATTGTGAGCAGACCTGTTCAGTAAACATTTTTATTTTAAAAAGAGCGTGGTTTCGGTTTTCGAACAATTCGTTTTTCGAACAGCCTTCTGGAACGGATTATGGATGAAAACCGAGGTTTGACTGTAATTCAATGCATTAAGTTACTTTTGGAATGCATTTACTTTACCGGCAAAGTTATTGTTGGAAAATGGTTACTCTATGACTACGGTTACTTTTGCAATACAGCCACTTCACAAACCAAGTTACTTTTAGAAGATGATGTATCTGAGTACAATTACTTTTGAAATTGGGTTACCTAAAAAGTAAAGCTGCTTTTGAGGTGTGGTACCTTTACTTCTGCAGTTAGCTTTGGAATGGAGTCTCATTCCAAGCAAGGTTACTTTTGGAATACGGTGTCTCCACAAGTACATGCACATTTTTGGCAGAATAATGCTAATTCCGAAGAAGGCGTCACTGCTTCGAGGCTGTTTTTTTTTTTTTTTTAAACGAGCAAAGCGGCGGCTGACCTCCAAAAGATGCTCGTCCGTTCGCCCCGGCAATCGGAAGCTGAAGACCCGCCCCACGGGCGCCCAGGCTTCGGGGAAGTTGCGGTGGACGGTGGCTGTGCCAGCATCGTGCGATGCTTCCTGGAAGTCCCGCAGGAGCGACGAGCTCATGGACGCCTCCAGCTGGCCGGGCGCCGCACCTGCGTCCGCCTCTGCGTCCCCGCCGGCCACTGCCGTAGCAAGCAGGGCCGCCAGCCCCGCCCACATCCCAACCCCGCCCAGGTACACCATACTCCTCACGCAGGGGGAGGGGCTTACACCCCACAGCTAACTGCTTGGCTGGCTCCTCCTCTTCTGCCCCGCCGTTTGTCGGCGTCACTTCCTTTTATTCAGCAGGAAATCATGGTGGGCGATGCCCATAACCTGAGAGGATGACAGACAAGTGAGATGAGACGTGGTTACCGAGTGACGTTTACACACGTTGTCACGCATACACACACCCACACACACATACCACCACACAAACACACACCCACACACCCCTTGTCACAAACTCGCAGGCAATATTCCACACTCGCACGCACTAACACACACAAACACGTAGACAAAGCCCCCACGACATCACTCACACAGAAGAAATGGCCGCATTGACCATTCCGAGCCTTGAGTGCTCGTCTTTGTTAGCTAATCCGCCTTGGCTCTGCCCCCTCTCCACATTCCTTCCACAACGTCCTTTTTCACTTTTTATACAGCAAAAAAGAAAAGAAAAGAAAAGCTCGGAAGTCTAGGAATTGTCAAGAAGTAATCTGATTACACCACTTCATTTGATGCTGTTAAACCATTAAGAAGCCATTGAAGCCACCCATCATGAACTCTACAGCCATTCACTAGTGTGTGTGTGTGTGTGTGTGTGTGTGTGTGTGTGTGTGTGTGTGTGTGTGTGTGTGTGTTGTTATTCATACAGCTTTCTAACTCCGGCCCCCACTGGTCATGGAGGACAAGGTGTGGGCTTTTGTTAGGTTTTTGGGGTGCGGCAGAGACCCCGCTGATGCTTTCTTCTTCATGGACACAGAAGTCCGCCGGACACAAAAGCGATTTTGCCACAGGAATTTCCGGCAAACATAATAACAGCAAGGACAAAAACATCTCCCTGTCAATCATGACACAAGGTTTTCCTTTGTTGTTGCGTTTCAAACTTTACCAACAAGATCAGTGACGCCTTTGGCTCGACTAGCAATGTTCCACACCACACTCGCTCGCTCGCTCGCACACGTCCGCATCAGTCACCAAGTTTGCTTTCATCACACAAGCCCAAAATAACATGCTTATTAATAAGCACACTCGCAATGTTGCTCACCATGCTAATAAACATGCTGATGATGCTAGCCAACATGATACCGTGGCCCCTTGAGATACAAGTGCAATCGGGTGTGTTTTGACTGATGAGCGTGATCAGGAAGCTCATTCACTTCATATCTCAAGGCACCACTTCGGCGAGTGAATGAAGCCTTGCGCCATGAAAATGATGCTGCTGACATCATTAAAATCACGATGATGTGGAGGAGGAAGATGATGACAAAGATGAAGGGGTCCGCTTTCGCTGGTGCAATGAAGCCCATCTGGTCACCATGGCAGCGCAGCCGGAAGCCATGGAGTTTTCCCCCTCCACCAACAACCCCCAAGTCCCCACCCCATGACACTCCTTGCAAAAACAACTTTGGGAAGTTCACGGAGGCTTGAAAAAGTTGACCCCAACAACCCCGTGTGGACTTTTCCAAGAAACCAGAGCAAGAGGTTTGTTTTTTCTGTGACTTGCCTTTTTCTTTTCTTGGCCCAAACAACTTCCTATCCCATCATGCTCGCTGCATGCAGGAAGGCCACGCCCCCTTACAAACAAACTTGAAACAACACAATGGCCCTGTGCAAATACCCTGACGGCACCCTACGCTCCTCAATGAAGTGCACGCGTAGTGGAAGTGCACTTGGTGTTGGACAGTGCGGGTTACAAGCAGACGAAAACAGTTTCATCGAACTGCGCCACTGCTGGATCTGCACCATGAAGCCATCGGTTGTTGATTTGCCGATGTTGATGCTTAAAATGATATTAAAGCTGCAGTAAAGTAGTAGTAAAGTAACTCGGGCTCGATGGCAGGCATGGCCTGGATTTGCTATGCACGATCTGCGGCGCATGCGCATCAAGTCAACAAGGACAAAACACATAGGTGAACTTAAATTTTCGATTGAAATTACACACATGTGACAAAATATGTAATAATTCAATACCTAAGCTTGAAACTACATTTTAAAAAAAAATTTGGCTGGATGTTGCCATTTTGTCGCTATTTTGGTCAAAGCCGCAATGAATTGTGAGTAATATGCATCGGCTGAGGGGCCATGGATGCGTGCGCAGCCCAAGTATGGAACAAGGGCGCGAAAGGGGCGGGGCAACAGAGCACTTTGGAGAATTGGGACACCCTACACACTCGCACCTCGAGGGGAATGCAAAATTGAGAGGCACAAGGGTGCAAGGACTTGACTTGGACAGGGCCAAACACACAACTCGTTCTTCTTCACACACACAGGTGAACCCCCATCACACATGTGTGTACATCATAATGCCCCCTACTGGCAGAACGTCACAACAAACCGGTGGCTGCAATGTGTGTGTGTGTGTGTGTGTGTGTGTGTGTGTGTGTGTGAGAGAGCGAGAGAGAGAGAGAGAGAGAGAGAGACAGAGTGATGTGTGTGCATGTGTGTGCGTGTGTGTGTGTGTGTGTGTGTGTGTGTGTGTGTGTGTGTGTGTGTCGCATCCCACCCCTGCTGGCCTAACACATGACAAAGACACTTGTCCGCATTTCAGACCACCAGCAAGGACTTGACATGACGCATGCTGGCAGCTGTGTGTGTGTGTGTGTGTGTGTGTGTGTGTGTGTGTTGTGTGTGTGTGTGGTCAGGATCTGACATTCTGAAATCCTTCACCTCCCTGCCACGTGAGCACACAGTGGTGGTCCCCATCACAGAAGGTGGCTCCATGACAACAGGTAGTGAGCAACATGCCCGTTTTAGAGACAACATCATTCCGGCCTTCTTTCCGCTTTAGTCACATGATCCCAAGCTCAGGTCACATGACCGCTTGAAGGAAAGTGGTGCTCGTTCCAACTTGTGAGTGTGCGTGCTTGGGTTGTCCATTGACACACAGGCGTACGTACGTAAAGCTACTGATGTTGAATGTTACTTTTGACACGTCAACGTCTGACACTTCCTGCTGCCCCTTGTTTGCCGCCCGTCAACACACGTGCACGAGCGCGGACACACGCACAAACACGCGCAGACACACGAGGACAATGAAGAGAACTGAGAACTTTTATGCAAAGGAGACACGCGAGCTTCTGCTTTGACTTGTGTGCGGTTGCCATGGTTACCAGGGCAACACGCCGGGATGTTTGCGGGCAGGAAGAAAAATTCCTCAGCAGCGTGAACCCTGCCCAGCCCAATACTTTGCGGGGTGGGGGCATGCCGCCGAATCACCGCTCCTTGCGGACCCCGGCTCTTTTCTTCGGGGAGCCGCAATGCTTTGTAATGTGGACAAAATGTAATGCCCTGACTCAAAGCAATGTGGTGTTTTTTCTTAAGCAGACATGAAATGAATGCAAATGCAACAGTCCTTTTTGAGTGGCTTGGATAATTCCTCTTCTGAAGCCAATTTAACCAAGCAACTTTGGTTGACATGTCCACCATGAGTCGACCTACAAAATAAGCCTCAGGAAGCCATGACCCAAAAGACACGGCAAGTCGGCCATTTTATTTTCAAGCAGAGGAGCAGCAAGGTTTGATTCCCCCTGTTAGCACCCCGGCGATTGTTTGATTTTTTTTCTCCCCTTTAATTTAGCCCCTGAAGCCAGTTTGGCTTTTCAACATGAATTTGGTTGACATGTCTGTCATGAGTTAATCCACAAAAAAGCCTCAAGAAACCGTGCCTGAAAAGAAACAACATTTGTTTGATTGTTTTTTAACGTGCTCGTTTTAGGCTAATTTTGGCTAAGGCTTTCTTGATCACGTCAGAGGTGTTTTTTTTCTTTCATTTAGCCCCTGAAGCTAGTTTGACTTAGCGACAAACAATTTAGTAGACATGTCTACCATGAATTGACCAACACAAAAAAAAAAGTCTCATGAAAACATCCCCAGAAAGACACAGAAAGTCTGCTAGCAGCGCTCAACATGTCTGAATGTCGACGACAGACACAAAATCATTGCGTGTGTCCAAGACGCCACTTAGCATGTTAGCATTTAGCAGCAAGAGTTCAACATTCCGCCGCAGGAGTGACCTTCAACAGTTGCTGTGACACCAAGGGGAACATTCTAAAAGTCTGGCCAGAGGCCGGCAGAATTCCTCGCGTCGCACCCCCAAAGCGCTAATGCAAGCTAGCCAAAGTGCCACTTCACAGAAACCTTTGGGGCTACACAGTAACAAGCATTTCTTGTGGAAAACATTGCCCCAAAGTCACAAATGCAACAAGGCTAACCACGGAAGAGTTCAGCTCAGCAAGCAGAAACGTTTTTTTGGCTTCCGACAGCTGGCAGGGCTCCAGACTGCCCCAAAATTCAGAGACAGCACAAGTCAATTTTTCATGTGTGACCAATACATTTAGTGATGATTTGTTTCAACTATTCCGTTGTTGTTTTTTTCTTGCAGACAAACGCTTACTCCACACTTACGACCATTTGTCAGTAATACTGTAAAAATGAATGGAAACATTCCTGAGCATTTACACAAGTGGAATTACAGCGTCTGCTCTTAAATTTTTAAATTGCGACCCTAAAATTTCAGGTTAGAGGCTACTGTGTTCCTAATGACAAAAAAAAAAAAGTTAGTCTGCTTCAGATTTCATGTGAAGAGATTTGCCTCACAGTCACGCATTCACACATTTCCGCCATTCAAGTTGATGTCGTATAAACTTAGATTTCCTTTGTTTCGCGACTATAAATAAATAAAATGTTGAAGCTGTGATGACGTTTAAGAGCCACAAGAGCTAATTCGTTCCATGAACGAGCGATTGTTCAGGTGTGACAAAAGTTGAACAGTCAACACGCGCACGGCGGTGTGCTCAGCTGTGTTGACCTCTCCTCATCCTCACACCCGTGTGCGTGCGTGTGAACGATCAAACACCTTCTGACGAGACGTTCACGCGCCTGTCCATGTAATGAGGTCACACATCAAGTTAGGTTGGGACCCCTGCCGCCCCTTCGGCCGGACAAAAATAACCCCGCGCACGCGCACGGAAGCACGCATGTTCCCTCAGCGCACCTGTTCATCTGGCGACCAAATACACACGCACACGCACACATACACACAGTCACACACACTCACGATAGTGTGCAAGGCGCGCGCGCGCGCACGATAAGGAGTCTATCGTGTACGCGCACAGGCCAGTATGAAAGAAGGCTTCCCCGCTAAATGTCGCCTGTCTTTCTTGTATGGCGGCGAGTGCGTGCACGAGCACTCTCCTTTCCAGCGGTGAGACGCGCGCGCGCGCACACACGCGCACAGAAAACACGCACGTCGACACTGACCGCCGTGAACGTTGTTGCTGCCCGACTATGTTTTCCTCTTGCGCTCTTCGGGGAAGAAAGACAAGAAGATTTCGAAGGCCGTCGTGGCTCCGTGGTGTCGCTTCAGGCCGGCGGCGTCGGGAGCGAACCTACGGCGGTCCGGTAGGTCTCGGAGCTTCCTGGCGGCAACGCGCGTTCGCGAATGTCGGCCGGCCGAGCTCCACAATGGAGCAATAGATGCAGGGGCGGGGATAGCGGCGACGAGGGAGGGGCCACCGCGAGGGGGCTCCCCCTTACTTTCCACCCTTTCCTTGTTTGCTCCTCTCATTTTTTTCCACTCTTCTTCCACGTCATGATTTCGACGTTGCGTGCCTGCGAACATGACCACGCGATGACGTCATCTTCTGCCCTCCTTTTTTTGGCCCTTTTTCATTGATTTTGAATGACTCTGTTAACACATTATGTGTGTGTGTGTGTGTGTGTGTGTGTGTGTGTGCAGCTCAGTAGACCAAAAATTAATAAAACAGATTGGCAAACAGTCCAAAGTTGGGGCACTCACAGTGTGCCGCTGTGAGTTTATCATTTAAGAGAAGTGTGCAGTTGCTAAGGAGACCCGAAAACATCCGTCCCAGCGCTGTCCTGCCTTTCATGCCTTGTGGGCCGGGTGGAGGCCTCTGACTCCTGAAAAACACCCCTGGGCCGGCAGGTCAGAAGAACGCGCCTGCTCGGAATTTTTTCAGGAGTCAACTTGAAGAGGAATGTTGAACAATGGCAAAGGACGACAAAGAACGAGGTCACCTGAAGGTGCTCAGCTCGCGGCAAGTAACGCGACGGGGCGCCGATTATCTGCTTGCGTTAAGCCGTTTGCGTGTCAAATGTCTGACAAAGCAAACATCTTTTGTCCGGGCTAACAGCAGAAACGCCTTCAAAGGAGCTTTTTAAAAAGCGAGCCTTCTCAGAATTGATCAACATAAAAAGTTCCAGTGGTGAAGCTTGCAATTGCAATAAAATCTTACGAGTACAAGTAGCATGCAGTTGTCAACTCATCCAGTTTTGCCTCACAAGCACTGTGCAGTTGTCCTGCTCATAAGCCAAAGTTGCCTATAAGAAACAGTCGTTCAACTAGTGCACTCCATTTGTTTGCTCGAGAGGACAAAGCGCCTACTTGGATCTTAAAAAGACGCGAAAGGGAATTTTCGCAATTTGCATGTCAATCGCTGATTGAGTGAGAACATATGTCATAGTGAGGCACACATAGAACGTAAAACAACTTGAATAACTTCCTTTGTATCAGCGATGCAATTGCAATGTGTACTTCAATCGCTAGGTGCACCTGCGCCTCGGAATGCACCCTTCATCGGCTAGTCTGCAGGCATTGCTTCTTTAGAGCACTTCGTTGTTGGCCGTGTGTGGGTGCATGTCACAAAGAGAGAGAGAGGGGAATAGCAAGCGGTCCGACTTGACCGGGGGTCGGCAACACGCGGCTCCAGAGCCGCATGCGGCTCTTTAACGACATCTAGTGGCTCCCTGGAGCTTTATAAAAAATTTGAAAATGGAAAAAGATTTTGATACTAGGCTAATATAGCTCAAATAGATATAGATACATGTTGCAGCTCCAAAAAAAGGAGAGCTGTGGTGTTGGTTTTTTAAAACGTACACTTTATTTATGCTCTTAATAGTCTCGACAAACACAGACACGTCTGCGTCCGACTCCGTGCCTTCTTTCTTCTCATTCCAATTGAGAGGCGTTCAAAGACAGCCTCCGAAGAATGGAAATTAATTATCACTTCACTGACACTAAGAAAAGTGAAAATAACAAACCATTCTGAGACAGTCCAGTCTCCTACATACATGCAGCATGTGTTTCCTTCATTGTAAATTTATAGAAGGCTTTTATTTTTTTGCGGCTCCAGACATATTTGGTTTTTTTTGTCCTATATGGCTCTTTCAACATTTTGGGTTGCCGACCCCTGGACTTGAAAATCAGTCTAAACTTTCACTTTTGAGCGAGCGCCTCGTTGTTAAGGCGACAAAGCTCCTCATGAGAGCCTGCTGGGAAGTAGTCCCGTCAATGGAGGCTTCATGCAGCTCCATTTTCCACAAAGGCTCAATTCTGCTTAAAAATGCAGTGATGTGAAATGTAGGAAAGATGCGTGGCAAAGGAACATCGATTTTTTTAGTTTGTAGGAGTGCTATTTGATTGACATTTGATAGTTGAGCGGGGCGTGGATTCAGCGCAAACAGCAGACACATCCACAGTGTTTGAGAGTCGAGACAATGGCATGCTTTTTCAAGCCTTGTTTTATAGACGTTCCGATTTTTTTTCACTCAACTTTTGGCAGGCTTGTTGACGACACTCTTGTTCTTTACAAGACATTTCCGTTTGACTATGCAGGGACTTTTAAGAGTCTCTCCAATTCATCCCACAGTCGACGAAGACGAAAAAGAAGACGCGACATCAGCCGACTGACTTTGGAGAATGCTCGGGCGGCAACAAGCATGCGGCAGCATGCCCGCAGGTGGGCGGGGCCCAACGGCCCCGCATGAGGAAGGAATGGAATGCTCCACTCTTTGTGGGTGACCAAGAATCCAATTGATTTTGATTAGCAGTAAACTTTACGTCATGGCAAAGGAAGACATTCAAGAAAGTTCCGCCTCCTCGGACCAAAGCGGACAAACGTCCGCTTCAAGTAAAACAAGCGCACCTTTTGCTTTCGCTCTTTCACACATTCCGTTAGACTCCTTTTTAACGTGTCCTGACCCTCGGCTCTTCTTTATTGACCCCTGACTCCCGGTGCCCCCCGCCCCAAAAGCCACGCCCACCACCTGACACCCCCCCCCCCCCCCCTAGCCTAGAGGCGGCAACTTGAGGAACATCTGTTCTTCTGCTTGCATCAAAGAAAAGAGCTGTCATCGTAAAGGCCTCCCAGCCTGGCGGACGGATCCTTTACGACATACTATTGTCCCTGCCGTGCACACACGCGCACACGCGCCTCCTACATACATGCGCACATGTACATGCAAGTCTCACAATCACAGCTTCACGCAAACACACTCACACACTCACTCACTCACTCACTCACACACACACACACACACACACACACACACACACACACACACACACACACGCAGAGTCACACAAATTTGGTCAGACTGCACGGACTTCTGCACAATCTCTGAGCTGTCCTCCTTGTCGCTTGGAAACTCAACTCAACTCTTGCCACCTGAGCAGGCCCACGTGAGGACCAGTCGGCTTCTTCTCGCCTCATCCAGCCTACATTGACATTTCAAAACAATGCTCACCTCACAAAATCACAAATAAGATTCACACTCACACACACACACACACACACACACACACACACACACACACACACACACACACACACACACGTTGAGTTCTACTTTTGTCTTCTGTTGTCATGACAGAGACCACCCCTGGTCCCTCCCCTCACCCCCCGCCCCCTATCTGTTTATTTTTACACTTATCAGCTGTCTGTCCGTCTGTCCGTGCTACCATCAGTCGCCTGGCCGGCGATAGGCAGGCTATAAATAGAAACACACAAAATGAAGGATGGGGACACTGCTTCAAGCGTTTGGAGCTTTGGGGTGCATTCCATTTCTCTGGTTACACTTGACTGAGCGCTCTGACCCAACATGGCTGCTACAGGAGATGGGGGGCCAAGGGGCCATGCTTACTTTAGCCGCTAACCTGTTTTTAGCAACATAAGCAGACAATGAACGAGCCGGGGAATGACATTATGTCATTCCTCAAAGGAAATATATTCTGTCTTAATTTTCAGTTTTATTATTACACTGGG